>PVJC01046015.1:0-13467 GCA_004026665.1 Murina feae
TAGATAGATAGATAGATAGATAGATAGATGATAGATAGATATTAGATAAGATAAACACAAGATATTAGCAGAACATGGTTAATTTTTGCCCAAATATTCTGTCATTCAACATTGAGGCATTAGGGTCTAGTAGAAAGCCATCTTGGATAGTGAAGCGAAATTGTGTTGTCTGATCTGCTTATTTCTGAATAAATATAGCAAGTTAAATTTCATAGAATTTAAAAGTCATTAAGTTAGAAATAAAGGATTCTGCTAGCTGCCAATTAATTATTTTAAAGATATTTGCATGATGGAGTGAAAAATAGATACACCTACATTGAATCCATATGTATATTTTTCCCTACAGAATTCTGATAAAAGCTAATGATGGACTAAGTAAAAATGTGGGTAAATTAATACTATGGAATAAAAGTTTATCATTATATTTGTGCTAATATATGGCAGCACTACTGAAATCATATATAATAAAAGAAATTATAGCTTTTAAGAAGCTTCAAGTATTTGTGTGCTTGAATGGAGTTTGGAATAAAACTTATGGAGACTATGTTAAAATTGTATTATACTGAATGACTCCCACATGCTATTTCGTTATGTAGTAATAAGTACCAGGACCAATTATGATGGATTACATGTAATTGATTTTGTCTATAATTCAGCTTCCTCTAGCCTAGTTAAGGTAAGTGAGTTTTGTTTTTATGACATTTTAGAATCAAAGCAGCTACTAAGATCCAGTTAATGTTGAACAGAAATAATAGGGACTGTTATATAAGAAAAAAAAATCACATACCACAGAGTCACAAGATAAGACATTGTTTAAGTTACCTTTTATAATTGAAGATTTGTTATATTAAATAAAACCTACATGCACTGAATAATCAATTCCTCGTAAAGTTAAATTGGATCTGAAAGGAGTACAAGTATCATTATACATGAATCACTTTCATTGAAAAGAGTATGTGAGGTGGAAAAATCAATTTCTATAGTATCCTTGGGAATTTTAAAATTATTAACCTCAAAATAATAATTCATTCAGAGAAGTGAGAAAATAATGTTAAATGTTCCCATGGAATTTAGGCTAATTTTACATCATAGTCATTGCATTTTTTTTTTTGTAGATTTGCTAGCTCTGAGGTATTGCCTGTTTTAGAAGGAACTGAATATGTTTTTCTCTCCATCCTGAGGTTTTCATCCTTTATCAAAATATTGCTTGAAATTCAGTCCTGAGATATTACTTAGGAAAAGTAGAGAAAAGGAAAGTGGAAGTTGTTCCTTTAAGTCAGTTATTTAAATTTGCTCCTTAAGTTGAATCTGCTTTAAGTTGAATAATAGTAAATTAACAGGTTCATCAAAAATATTCACCTAGTTTTATCCTAAATAATTTTTATAAAGCTGCAATGAGCCCTGAAAATAAGATATTTAATATTCACACATTATATTTAACTAGGTAATTTTGAATTGAGTGTCATAATAAACTTTTTTTTTTCTAACCAATAAAACCAGTCAATTCAGATTTAATTATACAGGCTCATTCACTTCAATTCATACATTATTCAAAAAACATGTTATTTAAAGCCTTTAAAAGTTGCAATACATGTGTTGATTTTAAAATAGGATAAGGTCAGCACAGCCAATTTCTACCTCAGAATCACAAAAGCATGTCCATATTTAGACATGCTGCATATAATTTAGATCTTACACCTGAAAGTGAAATGTGGGCTAATTTTGACACATATTCAATAGATGACGTAAGATAATTTAACTTATTTTAAAAGATACAACTGCATATTTTCAAAAAAACAGCTTAAAGTTTGAGCATCTTTATATTACACTCAGAGGCCCGGTGCACAAAAATTGGTGCACTCAGTGAGGGGAGGGGTCCCTTAGCCTGGCTTGTGCTCTCTCACAGTCTGGACCCCTCAGAGGATGTCCACCTGCGGACTTAGGCCCGCCCCCTGGGGGATCACACCTAAGCTGGCAGTCAGACATCCCTCTGGCAGCCTGGGAGCCCTCAGGGGATGCCCACTTGCCAGGAGGGAGCAAACCTAAGCTGCAGTCGGACATCCTTAGCGCTACTGAGGAGGCAGGAGAGGCTCCCACAACCACCGCTGTGCTGGCAACCATCAGCCTGGCTTGTGACTGAGCAGAGCTCCCCCTATGGGAGTGCACTGACCACCAGGGGGCAGTTCCTGCATTGGGCATCTGCCCCCTGGTGGTCAGTGTGTGTCATAGTGACCAGTCATTCCCATTCATTCTGCTGTTAGGGTCTATTTGCATATTTCCCTTTTCTTATATAGGATATTGATGATAATGATAGCTATTACCTTTGTAGTGGGTGGTTTTCTGAACTGTTGGGCAGAGCAATTAAGCAAAATGGGATAAAATGATATACCAAACTCTCTTTGATACATTTTTTATTTTTTCAAACGCTTCTGAAAGTACAGGTATTACCTTATAAACTATAATTATAGTAGATTTATCTGGTTTTTATTGCTCAGTCATAGATGAGAATATTTTACAGAAATTGTTGGATTCTTACAAAAGTTAACCTTAGTTTCCTAATGATATATGGGCAGACATCTACACAGTTTTAGATAATGTAATTACCATTTTTATTGTGTCCAAAACTCTCTGTTCTCTATTAATATATTTTTAAATAGAGATTAAAATTATAACATCGGCTGATGTTAAGAAGAAAACTTTGCAAGCATGTCAAGCAACTGAATCAAGACAAATTAATTGAGTTGCTAATGCAAAACGGAAACAAATACTACTCAATATAAATTTCACATAGGCCATTAAAAAATAGACAACATTATTATGATGATTAGAACTCACAGAATGAATTGCCTAGCATTATAATTGCTATATTTGGTCTGTCTAGTAAATAAATGTGTCATTAACTTTGGAATAACAATGATTTAAAAGGATATGCTAAAGCTCTGATTTTACTGATTATTTCCTTCCAAAATTATTATGAGTCATTTGAAAGAGCATTTTGTTCATGCTGAATATTAATTTAAAAAACAAACAAAACTGGCATATGTTAATATAAGATCTTGTGAATGTGTCAGACAACATCTACCTACATTTTTCATTAGTTACATATCTGAAAACCTGCTTACTAAAAAAGAAATAAAGTTCCTTTACTTAGAATAAAAGTATAAAATTTGAGATATTTAGACACCTTGAATTATTTATTACCTATTGTTCCTGTCTTTGTTTCTACAAAGATACTACACTGCTAATGTCTTATTAAAAGAAACTGTGACTTCTACTTTTGTTAATTTGTAAATAAGAAAATATTAGGGTATATTTTAAGAAAAAAACAACAACATGTGTTTTTTATTACAATGCATATCACATATTTGAATGTAAAAGTAGCATCCCATTACCACAAAAGGAGCAATAACACTGAAGTTTATTTTTGATATTACTTTTGAGAAATTAATAACATGCTAATAAGTATAATTATTTGAATATATTGATTGTAGACAATGTATAGAAAAAACAAAACAAAACAAAATGAATACCAGCAGTTCAGGTGTCTTTTTTTAACTGAAGAGAATAGCTTATATAACTGTGCTGATAAGCTTGCAAAACTATGTAAATCATGGCATTTTACAAAGTATAAATTGTCAAAAATTATACAGAGAAGAAAACAACATGCAAGATAGCACAATGCTGAAGAATAACATTAACATAAAAGTTTATCAAAATTATTTCTAGCTGCAACCGGTTTGGCTCAGTGGATAGAGCGTCGGCCTGTGCACTGAAGGGTCCCGGGTTTGGGTTTGATTTCGGTCAAGGGCATGTACATCCTCAGTTGCAGGCACATCCCCGTGCAGGGCGTGCAGGAGGCCGCTGATCAATGTTTCTCTCTCATCGATGTTTCCAACTCTCTGTCCCTCTCCCTTTCTCTATGTAAAAAAAAAAAATGAATAAAATATATATGTAAAAAAATTATTTCTAAAACATTTCCAAATTAATTCAAATGTAAAATAATAAACTTTCTTCTCTTTCAGACTGCAAAAAAAAATCTAGTGCTCCATGTTGTCTAACATTCCTTGCCCTTATTTGTCATTCATTTTTTAAAATAAATTTTATTGATTTCATAGTGGAAGGGAGAGAGGGAGAGAGAGAGATAGAAACATCAATGATGAGAAAGAGACATTGCTTGGCTGCCTCCTGCACACCCCTTACTAGGGAACTAGACTGCACTCTAGCCATGTGCCCTAGCTGGGAATCGAACAGTGACCTCCTGGTTTATAGGTCAATGCTCAACCACTGAGCCATTTTTCTTCTTCAGTGACATTTATTTTTTTGTGTTCTGTTTTTTTTAATCAGATATTTTTAATGTATAATGTATTTTTATTACTGAGAGTTCTTTACATATCCTGGGTAAAAGTACTTATTCAGATATGTGATTCAAAAATATTTTTTCCCAGTCATTGGCTTGCCTTTATACTTCTTAACAATGTTTTTAAAAGAGCAGCAGGTCTTAATTTGATGAACGTTAATGTATTAATTTTTCTTTTATGAATTACACTTTTTTGGTTTTTTATCTAAGATATTCTTTTTAAACTCAGTATTACAAAGATTGCCTCCTATAATTTCCTTTAGAAACTTTATGATTTATAGTGAGGTCTCTGCTACATTTTTGAAAAATATGTTTTTATTGATTTAGAGAGAAAAAGGGAGAGAGATAGAGGAATAGAAACATCAACAATGAGAGAGAATCATTGATCAGCTGCCTCCTGCATGCCCCACACTGGGGACTGAGCTTGCATCCAGGCATGTGCCCTGACCTGGTACTGAATCCTGACCTCCTGGTTCATGGGTAAATATTCAACCACTGAGTCACACAGGCTAGGCTACATTTAAATTAACATTTGTATACTTTGTAAGGGGTAGATAGAGGTACATTTTTGTTTTGTTTTGTTTTTGCATATGAGTATCCAATCTTTCTGGTGGTATTTGCAGAAGACTGTTATTTCTCCACTGATACGTCTTTGTAATTAAAAAAAAAAATCAATCCTATTTAATAAAAGAGTAATATGCAAATTAGTCATCACTCCATGACAAAGATGGCCGCCCCATAGTGGATGGGAGGATGCTGGCAGTGTCACCCCGGCAGTGTGAGCCCAGCAGGCGATTGGGCCTACAGGCAGCCCGAGCAGGGCCTGCTGGGCGGTGGCAGCCACAATGGAGGAGCAGGCAATCGTACTTGCAGGCAGCACCCAGCAAGGCCCACTGGGAGGTCTCTGCAATGGCCTGCTGGGCAGTGGTGGCGGCGACCAGGGAGTAGGCAAGCAGGGTGACCAGAGAGCAGGCAATTGGACCTGCAGGCAGCACCCAGCAAGGCCTGCTGGGCAGTGGCTGTGGCAACAGGGGAGCAAGCAATCGGGACCTGCAGGCAGCACCCAGCAGGGCCTGCTGAGTGGTGGTAGGGGCAACCAGAAAGCAAGCAATCAGACCTACAGGCAGCACACAACAGGGCCTGCTGGGAGGTCGCCAAGGTGACCTCCTAGCAGACAAGCAAGGCCACAGGCAGCACACAGCAGGGTCTGCTGGGAGGTAGCTGTGGCAGTGAGGGAGCAAGCAAGCGGGGTGACCAGAGAGCAGGCAATCAGGACCCGCAGGCAGCACGCAGAAGGGCCTCCTGGGTGGTGGCTATGGCGACTAAGAAGCAAGCAATCGGGACCGCAGGCAGAACCCAGCAGGGCCTGCTGGGTGGTGGCAGCAGTGACAGGGAAGCAGGCAAGCGGGCTGCAGGCAGCACCCCTGTGGTGTGGAGCAGACAGGCCCCGAAGAGAGCAGAGAACCACGTGGAGTGTGGGCCCAAGCCATCAGTAGCACATGCCCTAAGGGTTCCCACCAGGGCAGGCTGAGGGACCTCCCCCACCTCCCCGTGCATGAATTTCGTGCACCGGGTCTCTAGTTTAACATAATTTCATAGTCTTATCTATAGGCTATTTTTGCTGTCCCATTGACCTACTTATTTTATGCCAATATCACATCATCAATTATTGCAGCTTTAAAATTGGGCATGATATCATAGTCAGTCTTCTAACATGAATCTTTTTCAAATGGTATTTAGCTGTCCTATATTCTATAATTTTTATATAAAAATTAAATAAGCTCTTTAGCTTCCACCAAAAAAGATAAAGCCACGATTTTTATTAGGATGGGTTTAAAAACTATAGGTTAATTTGGGGTGAATTGATATATTAACAATATGGAATATTTTTATTATGAATGCAGTGCATTTCTTAATTTATTTGTGTTCTTTAATGTCTCTCAGCAATGTTTAATAATTTTCAAAGTAAATTCTTGCACATCTTTTATCCTTAAATTTTATCCTTAAATTTCATGTTTTGATGTTATTTTAAGTGAT
Organism: Murina feae; assembly: GCA_004026665.1. NCBI lineage: Eukaryota > Metazoa > Chordata > Mammalia > Chiroptera > Vespertilionidae > Murina > Murina feae. The sequence goes on from PVJC01046015.1 coordinate 6,395, forward strand.
TTTAAAATTTTCAATATTTTATTCTTTACTGACAGTTTCTAGAATTTATTCATAAAATTTAATTTTTCTGTATTGAATTTATAAACTTAATGTAAACTTACTGAAATTACTTTTTGGTTATTTAACATTTTTGAAGGTTTCATAGGATTTCCTTTAAAAACTATGCTTATCTGAATATCAACATTTTCCCTTCTTTCTTTATGATTTGGGTCCCTTGATCCCTTTATCTTCATTTAATGTACTTCCACTCAGCATCTCCAGTAAATTGGTGAGTAGAAATAATGAGAAAGAATATACTTGCCATGTTCTTGACATTAATGGGCTATAATGTAGTCTTTCATCTGTAGGTATGATGACACTGGCAGATTTTTTCAAAGGCTATCAAGGTAGTTTGAGGAATATTCTTTCTATTCCTCTTTTGCTGAGATGTTTTTTGTTTTACTTTAAATAAGGATTAGATGGACATTAGCAAATGTTAGCAAGGATGAATAAAACGGAAACCCACAAACATTGCTAATAGAAAGTACAATAGTACAGTTATTTAAAAACATACTATGGCCATTTCTTAATCATTTAAAGATATACTTTCCATATGACTAATAAATTTCTCTCCTACATATCAATTCAGAAAAAATAAAATATATGTCTACACAAAGATTAGTGTCATGATGTTCATAGCAGCATTATCCATAATATCCCATAGTGGAAACAACCTGCAAGTTCATCAACTGATGATGAACCAAAGGAGGCATATCCATGTAGTGGGATGTTATTTGCAATAGAGTGGAATGATGAGTTGATACATGTGGCAACATGGATGAGCCTCACAAACATTTGCTAAGTGAAAGAAGCAAGACACACACAAAACATATTATAGATATTTAATTTATATGAAACTAGAGACCCAGTGCATGAAATTTGTGCATAGTAGGGTCCCTAGGCCAGCTGGCAATAAGAGCCAAACTGTGGGCGACCAGCAGAGAGATTGGGGGCTCCCACTGGCACCACCTTGGCAGCCCTGGCACCGCCTGTTTGCCAGCCGCACCCCTCGCTGTTGCCGCAACCAGTCTCCTCCCTTTGTGGGCAACCTGTGGGGTGATTGGGGGCCCTGCTGGCACTCACCTTGGCTGGCCTGGGGCTTGCGGGCTGGGGGAAGCTCCTGCATTGAGCCTCTGCCCTCTGGTGGTCACTGTGAGTTATAGTAACCAGTCATTATGCCAGTTGTTTTGCTATTCAGTCAATTTGCATATTAGGCTTTTATTATATAGGATATCCAAAAAGATGATTTGAAGGAGACACAAAATCATGTGTTCCTATGACTAGTGATAGGAATGAAGAGTGACTGTAAATTGGCAAAAGTCTTCCTTTCTATTCTAAAATTAGATTGTGATGATTGCTGTACAACTCTTTTAATACCAACATTCATTGTATTATAAACTAATTAGAAGTAAATATTATGGTGTGTGAATGATATCCTATCTAATAAAAGAGTAATATGCAAATTAGGCATCACTACATCACAAATATGGCCGCCCCCATAGCCACAAGATGGTGGTGCCCAGTCAGGCTCAGCCCTGCCACTGAAGTGGTCAGAACTGTTATCCAGGCAGGTGGCAGGGAAGGTGGGAGGCCCGAGGGGTGGAACAGGTGATGAGTGCGGGCTGGGAGTCCCCTGCCCAGGCCAGAGGCCTTCACCAGAGGCCTCAGGCATGGGCAAGGGCAAAATAGTAATCAGAGGGGTCTGAGGGTGCCCTACTCAGGCGTAAGGCCTGGCCAGGGGCAAGTCTGGAGATTGCAGGGGCCTGGGCTCTGTGAAGCCAGTGATGTGTGGGGCTTGGGGGTCTTGTGCCCTGGCAAAAGTGTAATATGCAAATCACCCCTACTCCTCACAAAAATGGCAGCAGCCAGGGAGCTGTAGCGAGGCAAGAGACTTGCACTGCCCCAGCGATGGAGGAAGCCAAGATTCCCACCTGCCCTGCCAGCCCTGAACTCTGCTCATGGCAACAAATTTTCAATTACAGAAGGTAAATAAACCCAAGATACTGCTTCTAGCTGGCAGCCATGGTCAGCCTGATAATGGCCCACAGCCTCTCACCCAGGCTGGCCAGGCACCCCAGTATAGGCCCCCACCCTGAAGGGGCTGTGGCCAGCCTGAAAACAGCCATCAGCCCTTCACCCAAGCTGGCCACACTCCCATGGGGTGAGGGTCCCCTCTGGGGGGTTTGACCAGCCTACAAACAGCCATCAGCCCCTCACCCAGGCTGGCCAGGCACCCCAGCAGGACACCCTTCAGGGCAAACCAGCCGACCCCCACCTGTGCACTAGGCCTCTGTCCTATATAATAAAAGGTTAATATGCAAATTGACCCTAATAGCAGAACAACTGGGAATGACTGGTCACTATGACACACACTGACCACCAGGGGGCAGATGCTCATTGCAGGAGCTACCCACTGGTGGTCAGTGCACTCCCTCCCACAGGGGGAGCTCTGTTCAGTCACAAGCCAGGCTGATGGCTGCCAATACAGCAGCAGTGGCTGGAGCCTCTCCCACCTCCTCAACAGTGCTCAGGATGTCTGACTGCAGCTTAGGTCTGCTCCCCGCTGGCAACTGGACATCCCATGAGGGATCCTGAGCTACCAGAGTGATGTCTGATTGCCAGCTTAGGCCAGATCACCCAGAGAGTGGGCCTAATCCAGCAGGTGGACATCCCCTGAGGGATCCCAGACTGTGAGAGGGCATAGGCTGGGCTGAGGGATGCCCCCCTCAACCCTGAGTGCACAAATTTTTATGCACCAGGCCTCTAGTATCTCAATAAAAGTGTTAAAAATTTTCTGAGTTACTAGTTTGAATCAGGAAATTTGCAAATGTAGAAGAAATAAGGCAAGAAAAACATTAGTATTTAAGTTATGGATTTAAAATATAATGATAATGACAGAAATAAGCAAAGCAGTATATTTAAATGGTAAGGTGGCATAATAAGAATAATTATAATTATATATCTTAATAAAAAGAGTGCTTATTTCTGTACTTTATATATTTGATATGAATTCCATTTTGAAAACTTCTGCATTTTTAAGTGTAGGTATTTAATTTAATCTCACTATTTTTATAGGTACAAAGAAAATAAAATTATAAGGTGAAGTTTGAGTAGTTATATTCAGATATTACCACATGGAAACTTCACAGAGAAGTAAGTAGTACAATTTGCTAATCCATCTTGCTCAATTATGGGTGAGGACCAGGGACAGTTAAGATTTATGACATAATGTAGTTTTTCAAATAGCCAAACAGTTCATTCAGATGCATTAAATTAAGAATTCATAAATAAAACTTTGTGAGGGAATTTCTTATTAAGCACATAATAGAATTTCTTAGTTTAAAAGGTGGCTTAATTTGTGTTCTGCAGTAAATATTGACTTTGAAAACAAATTTAGCATGCTAATTGTATTTTGTTAGTGCTTAGACTCTCTTAAACTCTAAGTGCAAATTTATGTAAATTAGGCAAATTATTCTTTCAAAGTAATTGCCTAGCCTTACTTAACTAAGCCAAAACATAATATATCATGTGTTTATCTGTACTACAAAATATTTTATATCACAATATACAAACATCTTCTACAAACCATATATTAATTTATTCATTCATTTATCTATTTGCTCAATAATTCATTTAGTTGAAATAAGTTTTTAGTCTAAACACTTGCATTGCTATAACATTGAGAATATTCATCTTAAAAACATTCTAGTGAATATGTATAAATTTTTATTTTATATATGTTATATATAATATTACATATGGGCTTATACAATGCATGTCTTTCTATATATGCTATATATACACACACACATATATATACTATCTACACTAATAAAAGAGAAACATGCAAATTGATGTCACTCTACTACACCCACCAGCCAATCAGGATGAGTATGCAAATTAGCCCAACAAGGATGGCGGTTAATTTGCGTATGTAGGTGCGGAGTGAAGGCTGAAGAGGACTGATGACTGCAGAGGCTTGTCTTCTCTGCTGAGGCTGGAGTGGAGAAGCCAAGCCTCGCTGCTGTGGCCGGCCCAAAGGCCTGGGTCCAGGTGCTGGGGGAAAACCAGTGCCGGCAGCCAGGGGAAGGAAGGCCTATTGCAGGAGTCTTCGTGCAGCGGGCCTCTGGTGTAATTATATACAGAGAGACACAGGTAGACATGCAGAGAGACTGGGCAGAGAGAGAGACAGAGAGGAGAAACCTTTTTCATAGCTCATCTAAAATACTGTTGGTACATTATAGCATTTAATTTTCTGCTCAGAAATCTCCAGTGTAAAATCCAAAGCACTAGTTTATGAGAACTAATCATTGCTGTTTCATCGATCATTATCTCCAGATTCACAACCTACTTAATGTCTCAACACAATACCCAGGGTTACAGCCTTTGTACTTGTTGATGTCTGACAGAAATACTCCCATAGATATCTATGTGGTCCATGACTAAACTTCCTGAGGATTCTTCACTAAACATATTAATTCAAGTAGGTCCAAGTTACCATGCCTTGCCTTATGACATGTTCTGTTTTCTTTTACTTTAGTCCTTGTATCTCAACATATAATAGCACTCAGATACCAGTTCACATTGTAGGTAATAAATCTGTAAGCAGAAGCTGCATTGCTATATAATTGTAGAAAAGTCAGCTAACAGGCTAATACTGGAATCAGGCTTTCAGCCTTTGGCCTGGAGAACACTTGACTCAAAGAAATAAATACCAGTGCCATATATTACATGCATAATGAAATGTTGTGAGTATTCTGTAACACATAATTTTAATGGCTGAACTAATCTATTGTTTGGTTGAAATATTTTATTGGAATTTTGTTATTGTTGGATATCTATGTCTGGCAATCACTTTGGTTTGCATGTTTTTCCATTAAGAATGATTATCAAATAAAAGGAAATTGTCAGCCTGTAGCTGGGTAAGAAATACATGAAAATCACCCTGATCAATTTAGTCAGGTTGGTTCAAAGTACATGCTGAACAGAGATTATTCTGCTTGACTTAGCATACACATGAATGCTAAGTTTTATTACAAAAGAATAAAAAGAAAAAGAAGCAAAAAAAGAGGGTACATATTACTTGTATAAAATTTAAAGAGGTGAATTTGATTGTTACTGTTGTTTTCTAGAACCCCTGGTTGGCCTGCAAATCAAAGATTGAGGCTCCAACCTATTGGTATAACTTATAGCAGGCTGATTTTATATTATTCTAGAGGTCTGGTGCACAAATTCATGCATGGGTGGGGTCCCTCAGGCTGGCCTGCAGAGATTTGGCCCTAGCTCACATCCCTAGCCTCACTACCCTGCAACCCCACCTGGCATCCCACCTGGGCCTGGTGCCACCCCTCACCTGCTCCACTGTTCTGCATGTGGGGCAATCAATCAGGGCCAGCAGTGCCTCCACTGCCATCTGCTGCCAGCACTGCATTGCCAATGTCCACCATGTTCTACACTGCCCCCTGGTGGTCAGCGCACATCATACTGATTGGTTGAACTGCCGATCAAATGGCCTGTTGAATGCCTGGTCGAATGACCATCCGAGGGCATAATTTGCGTATTAGGCTTTTTATTATATAGGATTGGTTTAATGTATTAATCTGGAGCTACAGGTTTGGGTATTTGATTGACTAAAACATATAGTCTTCATTGAGCTGCTAGCAGATAGTAAATGGACTATTTAATCTTCAGTAAATATAATATTTTTAGGCTTTCAATTTCTCTAAAAAGACCGCATAATGTCTCTAGTGGAATGAAAGCAATTGTTATGTGGTTTTGAAGTAAATTGAAGTGCTTTCTCTAATTTACATATTCTTAAGACTACTATCAGGATTCTCATGGACTTTTACACTTGAGTTTCTGCTGTTTAGGACTGATAATTTCTTCTGTTCTAGAATAAGTCTCTTCTAAAATATATAAAGTTAACTGGCATGATTTCATGTGTTATTTCAAGACTCCTGCTGCAATTTAGCTACTAAATATGTATTTTTCCAATACTAAAGATACTTTAAAATCCCTACTGCCAAAACACTAATACAATCTCTGATCCTATAGATGGGGGTATACAAAAGCGAGAGCTTGTAACAGGTTCTCCTTTCAGATGGGACTGCGGGCATTGTGTGTTTATGGGAGTATAGTTAGCTCCTTTAGTAGTGCACGGCAAAGCACTATTAAGTTAGCTTTATCAGCTGAATTTGGAAGAATATTATTCACAAGTAAAATGTTCCTTCCAATTTTGGTGCAATTCTACTATTGTTATATTTCCATGTTCTTTCAGGAGTGCCTTTCTCTGACACTTGAAATGAAGCTCCAGCTGAGAACTAACTGATTCACTTCTCCATGGGCACTGCGTTTGTTCAGTGTCACAGTCTATTTCATACCAGAATGATTGCAAAGGCAAAACGTCATTAAGAAATCAAGATGTAAAATAAACTTTATTTATATTTTTGACTATATGAGAGAGCTGGTGGATGAGGCAAACGAGGTGAACAGGTTTAAGTTATTTTGTGAGTAGAATTGTAACAACAAATTGCTTACACTGGCGTAAAAGCTTTAACTTGATGTTTTAATCATTGAGAGTTTAGGGATTAATTGGATTTCACTCATCAAAATGCATTATTTTATTGGCATATATTCACTGTTGATACTGTTATTTTACTTATTTTTTAATAAGTTGAACTGTGAGTTCAATTTGTGAATAATAAGAGATGATGGAATGTGTATTGTAAGCAGAAACCTGCTTCAGGATGATCTAAATAATATGAATGACATGTACAGCCAGTGTTTCCTCTTTATTTAATATTTTGTGGATCTGTGTCTGTTGTGGAGACCAGGATCTAAGCAGAACTTCAGGTTAAAATGTGTGATAAGCTAAAAATGGTACAAATTGTTTGACACTCCTGCCATCAACAAAGTTGTTCTCTGTTTTGTTTTAAATACGCTTTACTTTATAATAAATTTATATTAAAATAAAAGTTGCAGACAATACAGAATTCCTACTGTGTCCTGGCACACAGTGTCTTCTATTTTTTTTT
>PVJC01046016.1:0-13457 GCA_004026665.1 Murina feae
TGGGAAACAAAGTTCATAAAGTTCAGTTTTTCTCCACAGGTCTTCATGGAGGACAAGTATTTTCATATAAATAGATATGGCTGTGTCTTTGAGGAGCATTTCTATGGAGATTTATTTCATTTTAAGTTAAATGAAAAGTGTGATTGTGTGTGATGATTGATTTTATATATTAACTTGGTTAGGTCACAGAGCTTTTATTTTGTGTGTGTATCAAACACCATTCTAGATATCATTGTAATGGTATTTTTTAGAAGTGATCAAGATTTAAATTAGTAGACTGAGCAAACAAGATTACCTCCATGATACGGTGGTCCCTACCCAATTAGTGAAAGGCCTTAAGAGAAAAAGACTGAGATCTCCCATAAAAGAGGGAGTTATTCCTCAAGACTACTAACAAACTGAGTTACAACCCATTATTCTCTGGGTTTCTGCCTGGTGGCCTACTCTATATATATTGGACTTTAAAGCATCTAAAATCACATGGCCTTATTTCTTAAAATCAATCTCTACATATATTACTGGTTTTGTTTCTCTGAGAAACTTGACTGATATACTGTATATTCCATTCTCTATAGCTCTCAGCAGCACACAGTAGGTGCTCAGCAAGCAAAAAATATGAACAGCAAGCTTTTTTAAGATGACACATGGAAACAAAATCTCTCCCACAGAAAGCTTACAGGAAACACAGCTCTTTGGGAACTCTTACTCAAGCCCAGGAGAAATCCCCAATCTCTTTTCACTTGTCTTTGGATACACTCAGATTTTTTTTTATCAACATAATTTTTTTTTCTGGCACTGAGCTTTATTTTAGGGCTTTCTCAGGAACTTAAACATAGTCTTTTTCCAACCCTTGCTCTCCCTGATTTCTTCTCTCTTTTTTTTTTTACTCTGTAATCTTAAAAGGCATCTGATCTATTTCTGGCTGCCTCTTCTGAAATCTATGAACTGTGAAATTACATAATTAATAGACAATTGGATGAGTAAGTAGTTTAGTGCCAGAAAGTCCATGCTATGTTCTCTTCTGTCCCCTCACCCCCAGCTTTCCCCTTGGACAAACACAGTTATGGCAGCAGATTCAAAAGCAATTAGCTTTGAAAACGCTAGTGTAGAGGAAGTCCCCATACACTAGCTTGGAATAAGGAATAGTGTGATTTAAAGAGCTTTGTGGGTATTCACCACCATCTGCTCCTATCATGACTGTCAGCTCTGCATCAGTCCCTCTCTCTCCTATCCTTCTCCTACACACTATTGGGGTGTCCTGTGTTATCCTTGGAACAGCCATCATCTGGCAACTATTGTAACATATGTGCAGCCAACATCGCTGCTTTAAGCAGCTCATCAACTTAGAAGCCCACTAAAGTGAAGACAATACTTTACTTTTACATGTGGGATGTTTGCAATAAAACAGGCCTTTCTATGTTTTCTTAAAACCAGAACACTCATTCTGTCTGTCCAGTCTGAAAATCTATACCTTATTTCACCTTAGGGTGCTTAGGGCATTGGTATCCAGAGCTTGAAAAATCATTTCAGCTCGGCTTTACTCTTCATAACTATTCTCGTCTAAAACTAACATTTTTATTTTTAAAGATAAAAGATGTACATATTTGCCTCAAATATCATCTGGAAATATATAGTCAAAATGGGGAAAGGTATTGTATATAGCTGTTTCCCGAAGGATGGCAGATAGATAAGAAAAGACAATGGGGAAAGTATGGGTCCTGCTATATTTTCATGAAATTTTCATAGCTGAAGATTGTGTAAGAGCCAATTCTGTGGCCATCCTTGGAAGGAAGATGGAAGACCTGAACACCACATCATTTAGCCTTTTAGAATAGCAAACATGTGAGGAGTGCACCTAAATTAGAATGACTGCATGTAGCAAAAATCAAGAGGCTCATTGATTTGGAAAGTGTTGAATGATATGAGAAAAAGTATGTGTGAGAATGCTTCCATATTATCACTCCAAGAACAGAAGGCTGATGGATGTGCTGTCTATCCATATTTGGCTAAAGTCCAAAAGGAGAGAGTTGGCTGTTTTGTCAGGTGTCAGAGTAAACTGTTATTGCACAATGTGGAAGCTTCCAAACATATGCTACCATTGGTCAGAAATAGTCTCAGCAAGGAAAGGCCCTTTCACCAATGCTTATTATTTTGTTTTAAATATCTGTTTTTGCTTTTTGCTCTTTCTAGTATTTCTTTTAATGAGCTCAAATACATTTTTTTTTAATGTGATGAAAATCTTTTGTGGAATAGAAAAAGCCCCATTTTATTTCAAACAACATTTATTTCATCAATGTGCTCTGTTATAAGGAAATATACCAACAGAAAAATAAACAAGACATTTCATTCTATTGGCTCCATGTCGACCATTGTTGATGATGAGCTGGTGGCTATCTAAATATTTTTACTTTAAGAAATTAATATAAAGGCTTACAGAATTTGATGTATTAAATATAATTATATCTTAAGCTTCTATTTGTCTTGAACTTCTCTGGTCAAACCTGTAAGGAAATAATTTCATGAAAGGAGACTTCTTAATATATTTTTTAAAAGTCTTTCTTTTCAATTATTCCTCTTACAAACTAAGTATTAAGAAATTGCGAAACTAGCACAATTCCTTAAACTCCCTACATCATCCTGACTCCTCATCCCTCGGTTTCTTCCTACCCTCTGGGTCTGGGCCCTTGTAACTTACTTCCCTCTCAGAGCAGTTGAACTCTCTTAGTCTTTGTTAGTAACCTGAATTGTTTCAGAGATTTGTTATGGTGAATATCATCACTTCCTAATTTCTGCTGAATAAAATCTAAGTTCAAGAAATTCAGTTGTTTAGCTTGAATTACACACACACACACACACACACACACACACAGCATGTACCGAAGGTGCATATACACAGGCAAGTGTGTATGATTCTTCTGAGAGAAATAGAAATTTGTATCCTGTGTGATATGGATACAAAATGAGTTTGTGCTGTTTGGAGGTGGCAGGAGAATAACTTTTGAGGACAGGAGAGAGCAAAGATCAATGCAAAGGAAGAGTTTAGATATACACATGAGATAATGGAAGGAAGGGGTCCCAGAGAAGCACGAGGTACAGGACTTAAGGATCAAGCAGAGAGTCTAGCTTTGGGAATGAGGGCAACAGAAGATTTGTGAAGACAGAGCAGCATGCAAAGGAAGAATGTGGAGGAGGCCAAAGGAGTGCATGTACATAGACGTGATTTTCTCACAGAGGAAGAGGACAAACTGTGGGGAGCCAGGGAGGAAGAATGTAGGGAGTTGAAGGAATGAACAGTTTAGGAGTAGCTTCTGTCAGACACAGAAAGACAAGTGAGGAAAATGCAGTCATTTCTAAGAATTCTGAGGATGTGGCCCAGAGGAGACAAACATACATTTGATTCAGTCCAAACTAGTTTTTTTCAGTTTCCTAGTTATTCTTTTCAGGTCTGGGATTGGAGTAATAAGTAGATAAAGAAGGTAAGGAAAAAATAAACCAGCAATCATTGATATCTCATGGAGTTCTAGGCACTGATGGGCGACCTCACTGCTTCAATTATGGAGGCTTGAGGATTTAGTCATAATTGAGGATTGCCAATAGGACTTGTTTTGAACGTTCTGTAACACACTAAGTTCTAATAATGCAGAGAAATGCATAATTATGGGCTGAAATTAGAAATAAGAATACGAGCAAAAACCCACCAGTTTCAGGTTTCTTGTGAGTTTTGTCAGTACACATTTTAATTTTTCCTGGGACCAATAAGCTCATACTACCAGAGCTGTCATCTTTTTTAGATCTCATCCCTATTATATTGCTTTTCTCACCTTGTTCTCATATCAATTTTGTTTATATTACTTAGAGCTGCAACCACATTACTTGGCACAAATAGCTCTCTGAAATATGGATTAGTGAGACTTAATATATCATTATATTTTTCTGGATTATTCATATTTTTTATTTTATTTTATTTGGAAATTCATGAGAAAACAACTCCCATGAAGGGCAGTGTAAGAATTCTTCATTATATTAACTTTGGGTTTTTATTTTGTATTTTAAAAATTATATATGCATAGGGATATTAATACTAGTTAGTTGAAAAATAGCCTTTGAGAATTCCTACTGTTTCCATTTTTTTTTTAAAGCAGGAACTAGTGGAGATGGAAATAATATGCTTAGCACTTTTATGGCCTCGATAACATTTGCTTTCAGAAGCCCATACTGAGTTCACTTTTGTTTAGCCTCCTCTGCATTAATCAGTCCAGCACATTTACCTTAATGACACTGCTGTAGCCTCATCCTGGGGAAGACCTAATAAAACAATGGGGAGGGAAACACCAGTAAGAAAGTTGGTCTGATGTAATACCAGGTGATGGGAGATTTTGCTAAGTGAGGCCTAGATGGTAAGTGGCTTGTGGTGAAGTGTAACTCTATTAGTACAAGCAATCATGCCCCAGGCAGAAGCCATGTCCCCTTGATATGAGAAGGGGGTAGGTTGGGATGGTGTTGCCAGAACTTAGTCCAGAATTAGACAGCAAAGTTGAAAGGTAAAAATAAGCCTGGGGTAAGATTTTATTTTAATAAAAGAAAATGTGAGCCCAGCCAGTGTTGCTCAGTGGTTGAACATCCATCTATGAACCAGAAGGTCATGGTTCCATTCCAGGTCAGGGCACATGCTTGGGTTTCAGGCTCAATCCCCAGTAGGGGATGTGCAGGAGGCAGCCGATCAATGATTTTCTCTCATCATTGATGTTTCTATCTCTCTCTCCCTCTCCCTTCATCTCTGAAATCAATACAAATACGATTTTAAAAAAAGAAAATTTAAGGTAAACTCCTTAGTAGGGATTTTCTAATGCCCTACTGTATTTCAGATTTTTGTTATACTTAATTTCCATTTGTGCACTTTATTTCTTTTTTGCTTTGAGTGGGTTTCCCTGAAGCATGAAAGTATCTTGGTGCAGCTGACATAAATGAAAGGGAGTTTTAAAAAGTTAACCAACCCTAGCCAGTCTGGCTCAGAGAATAGAGTGTCAGCCCTCAGACTGAAGAGTCCTGGGTTTGATTCCAGTCAAGGGCACATACCTGGGTTGCAGGCTCAATCCCTGGCCCTGGTCAGGGCATGTGTGGGAGGCAACCAATCTATGTGTCTCCCTCCCAGCAATGTTTCTTTCTCTGTCACTTGCTTCTACTTTCTCTAAAAAAATAATCAATGGAAAAATACCCTTAATAAAGTAGATAATATAAAAGACTAACCAATAGAAGATTACAAACATAATTAGAGGCCTGGTGCACAATAAAATTGTGCACTCAGGTGGGGTCCCTCAGCCTGGCCTGTGACCTCTCGCAGTCTGGGATGCCTCTGGGGATGTCCACTTGCCAGTGGGGAGCAGCCCTAAACTTCAGTTGGACATCCTTAGCTCTGCTGAGGAGGCAGGAGAGGCTCCCACCACCACCACCGTACTGGCAGCCATCAGCCTGGCTTGTGGCTGAGCAGAGCTCCCCCTGTGGGAGTGCACTGACCACAAGGGGCAGCTCCTGCATTGAGTGTCTGCCCCCTGGTGGTCAGTGTGTGTCATAGTGACCAGTCATTCCTAGTGGTTCTGCTGTTAGGGTCAATTTGCATATTACCCTTTTATTATATAGGATAGTTTCTGCTATCAGGTTAAAATGCAGATTGAGACTCAGTAGGTCTGGGGATGGGCCCAAGGTTCAACATTTCTAACAACTGTCCAGGTTAGGTGAAACTGCTACTTGCTAAGTGGATGGTCCCACTCTATGTTTGCTGCTTTTATTCATCTATTATGCCTCCTGGGCTATCAGATACACTGAAAAAACTAGAAATATTCCTGGATCATTTGTATTTACAGCTATAAACCTAGAGATTTTTCTCAAAAATGTCTGGTATGTAAAGGTGTAGATGTTCTTCAGTCCAGCAAATGCATGTCTTGTCTAGAGTGTGATATTATACATTTGCTGTGACAGGCCATGTGATAGCAGAATCAACATTGAGAGGGTGCCAGGGTGCTTGTATTATATTTTATACTCTGCATCTAACTTTTTTTTTTAAATCTAACTGGTTTTATGCTAGACTAATAATCCCTTACTTCACTTTCAACTTGATGCCTCAAAGCCAATGAGCACAGGATAGACCTATTTAGCCCAAGATGTCATTCCCCAGTATTTATTGGCTTTGAAAAATAAATGCAGCTCTTCCTGGATATGTCTTTGCTGAGGTTGCTTTGTCCCAGTGGGAAGATGTTCCTTGGAGATTGCTTTAAAGTCTAAAGATTTTTAATTCCTCTTAAAACTACTTTTCTGTTTTTTCTGTCTTTCAATTTACCTCTATGTATTTTAAGAGGAGAGACCACACCCACAGGTCCCAGATGATCAATTATTTCCTCAGCCCGGATTTTTGTTATGCAACCCAGCTAGGTTGCTCTGCTACAAGGAGGTTCACAAGATAAATTGCCTCCCTTTGGCTGTGTTGTTTTCTTCAATTACACAAACAGCAGCCGGGGAATCTGGAGGAGATGAGAACTACAAGAATTCTGGGAGATGCTAACGATTAGCACTTGCGTTATTAGTCTCTGGAGGTTCGTAAAGCTCAGAGTACCTCATGGCATTGTCAGAACAGCGAAAGGAAACAGAAGCAGGCAGCAGTCAGGCATCACTCAGCTAGCTGCCCGGGATAATGCTCGCCCTGTGAACAGGGCTGTTTTTCTCCAGGGTCCCATGCTCCGCCCAAGAATTAACAGACACTGCATGGCCCTGATGGCTTTAACTATATCTGATCAGTCCGCAGGGCGGATGGCTGTGAAAAACCTTGTTACCCTGGGAGGGAAACCTATCTTTCTCTAATAAAACAGAATGTAGTGACTGTGCCGCTCATTTCCTAAAGCACTCTCCTTTGTATTACTAATTTTTTGAAAGCTCAAGTTTGGGAAAGTCTTTAGAGACACCAAGCTTATCAACTCTATTCATCTTCTGAGTGAATAAATTTCTTTATGAAAATAATGCTCTTGGCATGCTATTTGTTTGTAGTTCTCCAAGGAGAGAGCTTTCTATCTCTCTGCCTCTTCTGCTCCATTTAAGAGTGAAGCTCGAAATGATATGATTGTCAAAAGGAAAGGAAGACATCCTAAGATAATGTGGGCAGAAGCATCTAGGAAGGGTAACATTTGCTAGTAAAAACTTTAGTGCTATTGTGCACGTTTTAAGCTTGCAGGGATGTGTGCAACGAAGCTACTTTTTGGAGGCACAAGATTTACTCCTAGAGGAGACTGGGCATTTGATGACAGACACTATGTGCCCCCATTCACCTAGCAATCCCCATATCAGAGAACTTGGGCATTTCAAGACAGGAAAGAGAGAAGCAGACCTTGGTATAGCATCCATGACGAGTAGAACATATGGGAATGGCATGGGTTTGGAGTTGGACACATTTATCTTAAAGCAAAGCCAGCTTTGCTTTGTGAATTTGGGCACATTCCTATTTCTATTTGCCATTTGTAAAATGGGGATAATAGTACCTTGTGCACAGGGTTGCTGAAAGGGTCAAATCAGATTGGTGTAAGTTAACTTCCTACTATGTAATACATGACCAATAAATGTCAGCTTTGCTAACAGTTTTTTTTCTTTTTTCCCCCCATTTTTTTTTATTACATAAAGTATTACAAAGATTAGTACATATATCTCTTTTTTCCCCTGGCCTTCCCCCAGTCTTCCCTACCCCCCAGTGTTTTGTGTCCATTGGTTATGCTTAAATGCATGCATAAAAGTCCTTTGGTTGATCTATTACCCCCACCCACCCAACTGCTGGAAACTGATAGTTTTGATGCTGGAAACTGATTGTTTTTAACCTACCTTGATTGCTCTGAAAGGTCAGAGCTATGCACCCATTGTTTAAGTTGAAACATTGTTAATTACAGCAAATCCCCACTTGTTAATTACATGTAAAATTCTTGCTTGGAATTTCCTGCCTAAGGATATAGTTGTTTTCTCAGAGACTCAATAAAAGGCTGGTGAGACCCAGGCATCAGTGGGCAGTCTACCCTGGTAGAGGAAAGATGCCACGCCTGGTCCCCCAGTTTCCAAATTGATTCTCTTCTAGTCTCTCTCTCTTCATTTTGTGTGTGGCCTCCTTCAGAACTCGAACCCTGAACAGGAACCTTGAACCATGCTGGATGTGTAAGGGGCTCCAACACCCAACCTTCCCTGTCCTTATTGCTGTAATTTGACATTTTTTCATAGGCCATGTTCACTGCTTCTTTCTTCCTTTCTTTACCTCTTTTATGGTTCTTATGATATTTTATTAAAATTATTTGTTTTCAAGTCTTTTTAGGTCTTGATATTTTCTTGGATAGGGAGCATGTCTTATGATAGTAATTTCACTAAATTTGGGTTCAACCAAGAGACTTTTCCTAGTAAACACGGGATGGTAATGTTTCTCACAGTAGCTATGAGGATTAAATAGGAAACTGTAGTGGACATTTTATTAAAATTATTTGGCATAGAGCTTGACACAGAGTGATCAGTAAGAAGATGCTAGTTCCACCCTTTCTTTCCTTTTTTTGCACAGTCAATGCCTAGCAGTTTCTGCCACATATTCCATATGCATAATATCATTGTTTAATGAATAAGGAGAAGTGTGTAAATGTGTAAGAACGAGCATCGGATGAACCCAGAAATTTTGGTTTTAATTCTGCCTCTGGTTTGAACTACAAAGCTATGTGACCTTGGAGATGCACTTGTGCTCTCTGGTCTTAGAGTCTGTCGTTGGAAAGGAGGAATTGAGTTGAATGGACTACATAATGTATGATGTGTCTTCCAGGTTTAATCTTCATGACACAAAAATCTGAAGTTTTGTCATGATTTAAAGCTTTTGAGTTATATGCAATTTTACCTTTCAGCCACACAAAAGTGCCATGGTTAGTAATAGAACACATGCAATTTTGTCTCACATTATATGGTAAAAATGAATGCAAAATAGTAAGAGGTCTTTGAATGATATCCACTTCAGTGGCTTCACTCTCCTATTTAATGACAAGTGATTAGTTTTAGATAATGAAAACGACTAAAATATCAGTCCAACATTTTAGACTTATCAAAAGTCAGTATCTTTCTCTGAGGACTCTCTTCACAGTGAAAGGCTTCTGAGGCCATAGCATGTAAAACAATGCTTTGACTACTTTTGCAAAACAGCCCACAGCTGCTGTCCCATATGGTGATTTTTAAGACAGTGGTTCTTAACGTGTGGTCTCTGGACTGGCATCTTTAGCAACAACTGGAAACTTGTTAGAAATGAAAATCCTCAGGTCCCACTCAGACCTTTGAATCAGAAACTGTGGGTGGAGCCCAGGGATCCATGATTCTGGTGATTCCAATGCACACTGAAGTTTGAAAATCATTGCTGTAAAGGAAACAAAGCCCTAAATGCTGACCAGTCTTCTGCTTATCCACTCTTCAGAATTAATCGCAATGAATGGATCTCATAAAATGGAAGCTATTTCAATATTTCAACACATATTATGTCTAAATGCTCACATGCTCAAAGCGTATCTTACTCTCTCCCACTTTCTAAACGTAGCAATGATCCTATACCTTTATTAGAGAACAATAGTGAAGTTACCTGATTTGACGAGCACGTGGGGACATTTATTTTTACCTAGTGTTAGCTTAGATACATGTGTTCTCTCTTTTTAAAAATATGCTCTCACAGTTAACAGCTTTTGAAAAGTTTGAAATAAAATCACTTTGCTTCATACACCAAGGCCCGGCAGCCATGTTACCTTTGAGCTTAAAGGTCATCACATTACCCTGGTCTTTGTTGAGGCAGAAGGCAAGATCAGCAGCAGTGGGCATAGCTGCCTCTCTTTCGCAGGTTTTCTCTGTGTTTCTGTTCCACTTCCTTACTCTTTTTTTAGTTTCAGAAATAATGAGATAAAACTTCTCTCCCCTGTACTTTTTATCCTAGTTAGAGGAAAGAGGAAAAACCTCATTAAAATAATGAAGTGATTTCAGCATGATGAATTATGTCCCAAGGCCATTGATGTCCACAGGTAATGAAAACACTCAACTACCCTAAGCTCTGGTTCTAAGATAAAGTTATGTGCTCCCTTTCAGCAGCCCTGGATGTGGAGGAGGGAGCAGTCTGGCCGAGCCAAACTTAGATGGATCATCTGCTTCATCTAGTGCTGCAGCTGGATCAATTTGGTCACCAGGAGCAGACAGATTTCATCTGAGTCTTTTGACAGAACTCATTTGGCACAGAGAAATCATTGAGGAGTTTGCAATGTCTGTTGTCAATGACATGGATTTAAACATGGAAAAGAGAGAAATCCTTCACTTAGGCATACATAATGGAGGGGAAGAAAATGGAGGCTCACCAAACATCTCAAGCTATTCTGTCAGAGAAATGCATTTTCGGGCTAATAAAGCCCTGTAGTTGGGTGACACGTGTGGTCACCTGTTGAAGGTGGGTTAGTCCATTATTTCCAAGGAGTTGAATTCAAAGACTGGAACATGTTTTGGATACAATTGTTTTAAATTATAAAAGGAACTATATATGAAATTCATTTTTTCGTGGGATCTGCTTACCCTGATTCGAAGAATTGGTCCTCCTCCGCATTCTTCCTCAGAGAAAACAATTACTTGTATTATTGCTGAACATGAATCTAAATCACATGAGGCATCATGACAAAGTTTTATGAAGCTAACTAAAACCAAAGGTAAAACAACGTTTTGTTTTGTTTTGTTTTGTTTTTGTGCCACAAATGACAGCTCCATAGTCCCAGGCAACAGATGAAGATAGTGTGAAGCACGTAACTCCTTCCAAAGTGAAACATAAATAAGTTACCAGAGAAGACCTAGAAGTATGGATTGACTGTAAATGGAGTCTACGGCTTGATATATGTGAATTGAGTTGCAATACCAATAACACAAATGCTCAGCCATAATAGGATTCCTAAGAGAGTGGGTGTTATAGGCCTCAAAAGCCATAATGGCATTCCCCTCTCTCTTTAATGGCTAATCTTTCTCCAATCATGTTCTGTAGGCAATGCTGCGGATGGGATTTAGTCATTTAATTAGGAGGCTAGGGAAAAAAGGGCCATAAACCAAAGCTCATGTTACTCAACTAGAAATAAAACCTGTCTTAAATCCATCTCATTGTGGTAAAGGCAAGGGGTTGCTGGGAGACACTGATGTATTTTCATTCTGAGAAAAAAAAAAAGTTTGTTAGTTTTTATTTGCAACATTTGAAATTAGACCTTTTCCGTTTTTGTAGGATTTCACTGAGAGTTCTCAAGACTTAGTATGTAAACTATGAGTGCCATTATTCCTTAGGGTCCTTTTTACACTCTTCAAGTGTTTCAGCGAAGCTTTTTATGCAGCCCTATGGAGGTGTTGTACCTCCACAATGCCTGTTTTGCTATCACTTACATTGGGTATAAAGTCAATGGAGCCAGGTGATAATCGAATCTGTTCTCTGAGGAGCCAGCTCTTTCTTCCACAGGGCAAGCATTTTGGTTTTACGCTATCTCCTACACAGTATGGGCTTTTCAAATTTTAGGGCAATGGATCTCAACCTTGCCTATATATTAGAATCACCTGGGGGTTTTAAAGACTACCAGTGACTGCTTCCTCCTGCACACCATTACATCAGACTTGCTTACAGTGAATGCTTTAATACTCCTATTAAAGCGTTCCAGGTGATTTTAAGAGGATCCCCTCCAGGACTGAGAGCTACAGTTTTCTAATTTTGACTAGAGAAGTAGATGTGTGTCTCATTATTCTGTTTTGTCTATTCATATGTTTCCCTTCTAGGCTTCGAATAATTAAGTGATAGTCAACTTTTTGCGACTTGTTTTATAGATTTAAATGTTTCATTTATTATGATTCTTACCTGTGGCCAAATATGTTTTCATGATTGAAATATAACTGAAATTATTACAGAGTTTTGGAAAATACCTAAGATTCAAAGTTTTATCTCTGGGTTGAATTCTTTAAGCATTCCATCTCAAGTCAGTGATTTGCAAAAAAAATAATAAAGTATATAATAAAAGATGTTACTAACACAAAAATAGTGCATGATTTTACTTTATTGCCTTGCTTTTCATATTTTTTATCTTATTTTGCAGTCATCCTTCCTGATTTGTTATTGTTGGCCTTGGCTCTTAGTTTTATCTGTTAACAAGAAAATTTCTCCTGGTGAATGGTTCATTTTTGCCTATTAATATTTTAGCATACCATAAAATATTTAAGACTTTGGAAATGGCGCAAAGAATAACGCAACACATATCCATTTACTCATCACCCAGCTTAAAAAATAAAACATCATCAGTACAGTTCATCAATTGTACATTTCTTCCTCCTTTATTGGGTTGCTTTATTTAGCAAATAAAGATACAGACCATCAGTAAAATTAGAATTTAATCAAAACAACAAACTGTTTAGTTGTCTGATATATTGCTTGGGATATATTTACACTAAAAATATATTTCTTATTTCTCTGAAATTCAGAGTGTAATGTGTATCAGAGAAGAAGAGGCATCATTATTTTCACGTTATAGATTAGGAAACTGAGGTTTAGAGAGATTATATACTTATCTTGAGCCTCTCAGTACCTCAGTACATGATAAATTTAGGATTGAAACGCGCATTTCCTAAATTCAAACCTCAAGTGTTTATTTTTTTTTCTTTTTACTATAACTCCTACATGCATGTAAATATAAATCAAATAATTATGTTCAAAAGCATCTTTTAAAGTATTTTTTTCACACTCAACAAATTGTTTAAATAGCATACATTACGGGTCTAAATGCTTTGATAAATATAGAACATATATACTGTATTTTTAAACTTTTTTAAATTTTGTCTCAAAATAAGTACTGACTTGCTTTTAACTAATGGGGCCATATGCAGGCATGCAATCTCTTCACTGCGTGGTTCCAAGTTCAATCGATAGACCGTGTCCTCTCCTTACTGCCAATGGCCCACAAGAAAAGACTGACGGCAATAGTCATGTGAACACTGCTATTCCTAATGTTTGCAAACACGCACCCAACAAACCAGGATGCTATGAACCAAGTTCCTGAGATTGTTCCATATATTTGCAGACATCTATTTTTTTGATATTATAAACACCTATTTTTATGCCTCTTACTGTACATGGGAAAATTGAAATTCCCAGGGATTAAGTAATTTACTCCACATTTTATTAAATTGATGAAATAGAAACAAAGTCCAGGTTTTCATCAAGAAAGCAAAAGCTGTCAATGTTTTCTAATAATTTCATGAGAATCTTATGGCCTATAGCAGGCAGAATAATCGCCCTAAGAGATATCCACATCTTGATCCTTGGAGCTGTGAATATGTTGTTGTGCATGCAAAAAGCATTTAGCAGATGGGTTAAATTAAGGACCTTGAGAGGGGAGAGTATCCTGGACCAGCCAGCCAGGTGCGCC
>PVJC01046017.1:0-13478 GCA_004026665.1 Murina feae
TTTATAAAAAGGACAATCCTCTCCATAAAAATACTGAGCTATCAGTTTGTTGAATATTTATTCCGAAGTCAATGCTACCTTTTTTCTCTCTGGGTCTTTCTCAATGTGTAACATGAGGAAGAAGTATGTTTAGTGTCAACTCAGTATTGATCATTGTTAGACTTTAATCTGAGAAAATATGAATCAAAAGATTTTTTTAAAGTATTTTCTGTGGATTCTACTCTTAATTCTTTCAACCTGTTACAGATTACTCATGAGCAGAGTGGGTGGGAGAGGGCCCTTGAGTGCTCAATATCCAATTCATTAGAAATGACCTAAAATAAGACAATCCTAGCTCTCTCCTGCTTACATTTATAAATAACTTGATGTCATTTCTATATCATTTTAAACATATTTTTATAAAAATCAAATAGTGGATGATAAAAAGTGAATGGCTTCCCTCTTTCTACCATTCTCTTTGGTCCTGTTCTCCAAGGGAGACCACTGTTAACAAACTGTTCAATGTGTAATGTAATTTTTAGACAACTTAGTTCTTTACCTAATGAATAAAAAGATAAATGCCTTTCTCTGATCAGATGATAGAATTATGTTTAGGAAGAAAGAACCAGAAATACTCTGCACAGTCATGTCCTCTACCTCCCAACATCTTTCTGATCTTGAGCAATCATGGCTTAACCCATTTTACAATATCCACTTCTCCATCCCTACAGTTCTTCACATTTGCAGCCAATCTTTTCAAAACATGAATTTGATGTTCTCTTTATCACATCTCCTATTTAAAACATTTTCAGGGCTTCTCGTGGCTCTTAGGATAAAGACTGAACTACTTAATGCTGCATGGTCCAGTCCAAAACTACCTAGCCAACCTCATCTTAATCACTTTTCTCTTTGCATCCTGCCACACTGACTATTTTACAGTTTTATGGTAAATCCTGTTCTCCCTCCATCCATTCTCCATTATGCCCTTTTAGATAGCTTCTAGTCAACCTTCAGAATTTAGTTCAAATTTCCCTTCCTCAAGAGAAACCTTTCCTGAAGCATTAGGAAAGGTTCTCTTATTTCACAGTTTCATAGCATCATATATTTCCCCTTTGTGGTATTGAATATAATTAAAGTTTTATATTTTATCATTGTTGCTTGTTTGATCAATTTATTTCCCCCACTAGATTCCTCAGTACCCTTAAATAGAGTACCTAGCACCTATTTGGAGCTCATAATTGACTGAATCATTCCTCCCTGTAACAGTCTCTATTCTGGATAATATAACATTTCCCAACCAGTTGTCTGGATGTCTCTTCTAAAATCTATGCTAGCTTTCTCCTAAAATTTATTCACTCTGAATCTGAGTAAATTGCCTTAAATGGAAATCTAATTATGTCTTTCTTTTACAAAATTCTATGATGGCATTCTGTTGCACTTAGGAAAAAAATATGAATTCTTTCCAAGCTCTAACATTCTTTTCTCACTAGACTTTCAATAATTTTCTGCTTTTTATCCTCCCCTTTTCTTTGTGTTTTGGCCTTCATATAAGCTGATGGCCCTCCTGAAACAGTTTTCTTTCTCCTCTTACCCCATCTGCACAAAAAAACATATATAGTTAATTCTTACTCATCCTTCAGATTAAAAGTTTCCTTATAGAGGACATCATAACTCTATTTAGTATCTGTCTTCCTGAAACCTTCCACTAGGCTAGTGATTTCCAACCAGTGTGCTGCAATATTTTTGAAACATGATAGAACTAGTCAGAGGCCTCTTTTCTCTTAGATTGTCAAATTAAAAAAAAAAGACAAGCCAACACATCAATAGCCACCCTGTGTGAATGAATCAAAATTAGACTTATTTATTTATTTTTTCTTTGGTCAGGCAAAAATATTTTTTGGTGTGCAGCTGAATTTTAGTAATTTATATGGGCCATGAGATGAAAAAGTTGAAAATTGCTGCACTAGATTGTTAGTAACGCTTACCACTGTGTCCTTTCCACTTGGCACACGATAGATCTTAACACTGAATGAATAACTTCTTGGTCAACTGTAGATAGAAAAAAAGAAGTTCAATATAAACTTCAATAAAACCAAAGTATTTTTTAGCAGAAAATCTTCAGCATTTGAATAGACAATTCAATGAATATTTGTTGAATGAACTACATTTTGTGGATCAGCTCATTCAGCTGGTGAGGGTTTTATTTGGAGACTATTTCATCCTGGCAGGCAATAGTGCAGACGTAGCACCATTCTACATAAAATGTTCTATGGGTGCAATATTAAGATTTTTTAATATCACAGAAGTGAATGACTGTTATATCTCATGTCTTCTGGCATGCTTTACAGAGTGGAACTTTGGACTAGTTGGTTGCTCTTCCACATTCAAAAGGATAACAAGATTCTTTAAGGCTGAGCGATTAACAAAGATGTGGTAGTAAGTTTTAAAATGTAGGGTGAATATTTTGGTTGTCACAAGAATTTGTACTTAGTAGGTGGGGCCAAGGATGCAAAATGCCTCAAAAGTAGGAAGTCCTGCACACACAAAAATGTGTTGCTCTGTTATAATTAGTCATTTATACCCCTGCTGGGAAGCATGGGAGGAGATGTAGATCTGAGTTTCCGTAATGCCAGTGATCAAGGTATCCATTAACCACCCTCCCTTTCATCCCCCAACTAAGTAGAGCCAGGCATGGTTTTCCATTTGGGCATGAATATGGCAGTTTCTTGGAACATTTATTATAACAAAACCATTAGTTAAATACATGTTTAGTAGCTAAACCCCACATATCTAGTTTTAATCAACTCCAGAGAACATTACACTTTAGTTAACCCCTCATTATCTGATATCCAACTCCTGTCACAAACCCGGCTGAAATGTCCAAGAAAGGTGAGCCTGTGAAATGTGAGAATTAATTCTCTATTCCTCTCGCTAGTTGACACTCTAGAAAGCTCCTTGAATGCCTTCATTTAGCTCCCCACAGAAATGCCGTCATAGAACCATGACTCTCAGCTTTGTTTGAGGAGTGATAGAAATACAAATGAGCCTTCAATCTTTATAAAAGTTGAGGTTTCTTTTTGTAGAAGATGAAAATGTTCCTTCAACTTTTATGAAAGTACTAGTGAGAATGTTACCTAATATCTAGTGTTTCTTATCTAAATATTCTTAAATTTAGTGTTAAAATATTTTCTCCTAATATATACTGATATTAGACTAGAGGCCTGGTGCATGAAATTCATGCACTGGGCAGGGGAGGGGAGGGTCCCTCAGCCTGGCCTATACCCTCTCACAATCCAGGACTGCTGGCTCATAACCACTCGCCTGCCTGCCTGATCGCCCCTAACCACTCTGCATGCCTGCCTGATCACCCCTAACTTCCTTTGCCTCAGCCCCCACCCTCCATGATGGCCTCCTCTGTCTTGGCCCCCGCCACATGGCTTCATCCAAAAGGTCGTCCAGAAAAACATCTGGAAGGTAGTTTGGCTCTCAGACCTAATTAGCATATTAAGCTTTTATTATTACAGATTATAGAACTAAATAATTTGTTTCCTTTTTGCCTTGGTTGCCAGGAAACTTGGAGCTAAATTGTGCTCAATTAGATTAATTACTTTAAGCAGAGATTTTTCTGTATATTATTCTTTCAGTAGTGGCTCATGTTTTGTTGTATATTTAAGATAGAATTTACTTGCAATAAAATGCACATAAATATTCAATTCAATTAATTTTGACAATTTTGTACATCCACATTAACAATCATTGGAACATTTTCATCACTCCAGAACATTTTCTTGTGTCCCTTTCCAAACAACCCCTCCTCCCTCTATTGCAACTACTTTTTGGTTTCTATGACTATTTATTAGTTTGGGGCTGTTCTTGAACTTTGTTTGAATGGAATCATACAGTGTGTAATATTTTAGTCTGGCTTTTTTCTCTCAACATTTCTGCCATTCTTCTGCCATGTTGTTGCATTAATTCCTTTCTTTGCAAGTGCTGAGTGATATATCACTTCTTAAGTATATCACAACTTATCATTTCTCCTGCATGTGGATATTTTGGTTGTTTCCAATATTTGGCTACTATGAATGAAGTTGCTATGAACATTCATGTACAATGTTTTGTGGACAGCTCATTAAAAAATCTTTGTTTAATGATTTAACTGTGATTAGATTTATAATCATAACTTAAACAATAAAAACAACTTACACATTTTAATTTCCCATTGTTTTAGAATTGAAGACCAAGCTAGATATATAACTTAACCCTTCAAATAAACTTCTGCAGTTTGGATGACTTCTCATTTAAATTCCCTGTGAGGTATATGTGGCTATCTTCTCAAATCCCATTTTTCTTGTCCAGCAGGCAGATCAGATTTAACATATTCAAAGCCAATCTTGATTTTCTCTTCAAACCTAACCCTCCCATGGTTTCTTTAACTCTTTTTTTTTCTAGTTTCTCAGGCTGAAATTGTGGAGTTATCCTTAATTCCTCTTTTTCATAAACCTCACATCAAATCCATCAGTACATCTGGTGCACTCTACCTTCAAAATACAGATTATCAGGAATTCAGCTACTTTTCTCTCCGTTGCTAACATTCTAATCAAAGGTGTTATCATCTCTTGCTTGGATTAGTCCAATAACCTAACTGGTCTTTCTGCTTCTGTATTAACCCCTAGGACCTATTCTAAACAGAGCAGATAGAGTGATCATTTCTAAATCTCAGTGACATCATGTCACTCCTCTACTCAAATCTCAATATTTTTATTCAGAATAAAAACCAAAGTTCTTACGATGGACTAATTACAAGGCCAAAACTGATCTCATGTTACATCAACTCCTACCAATTAGAGCCTTTGTATTGTACTTTTTAAAAATATATTTTTATTGATTTCAAAGAGGAAGGAGGAGGGAGAGAGGGAGAGAGGGAGAGAGGGAGAGAGAAACATCAATGATGAGAGAGAATCATTGATTGTCTGCCTCCTGCATGCCCCCTACTGGGGATTGAGCCCACAACCCAGGCATGCACCCTTGACCAGAATCAAACCCTGGACCCTTCAGTCTGCAGGCTGACGCTCTATCCACTCAGCCAAACCAGCTAGGGCTTATGTTGATATTTTGCATATGGTCTGTGAATGATGTTACAAATATCCAAATAGCCAGAAAATGGAAGGTCCCTCCTGTGAGTCATACCTTACCCAGAAGCCATGGCCTTCCTGCACTCATTGTTAAAAATCCAGATCTCTTGGCAATGACTTTGAAACACATTTGCAATATTATTAACCCACATAGCCATTCCTAGGTGTACAGATTGTACAGTCTCATGGTATGTGATCAGAACAGAGGACCAGGCAGAGAGTACAGCAAGGAGAGAGCAGAAACAGAAGAGACACATTTGCCCAGCAACCACTACCTTTTTGTTTTTTAAAGGTCATATGCATTTTTGGCTTTTCATTGTGGAAATTTCCTAACATAAACACAAAAGTAGAAATGTTAGTGGCTCTCTTGAGACCATCAGTTTTATCAATTAGCAATATTTCGTCTTTCTCATTTCATCTATTCCCTTCTATTTTATTAGTTTTATTTGTGCTGAAGAATTTTAAAGCAACTCTCAAGTATATCATAATGGTACCATTGCAATTAACTAATTATTAATAACAGAAAAGGAGCAAAGGGAAGGCAAGTCATTATAGGAATGTTTCCTGCAAAACAGTAGGGGAGGGAACCACATAGAAAAGGTAGACACATGTCCAGAAAAATTGGGGTGACATACAGAAGATATTTATTTGCCTGTCAATCTCACATGGGGACAGAGATGGTTGGCCAGAATGGGCATGGCCACTGCAAACTCTCCAGGATTTGGAATATATAATCCCCTGCCCAAATGAGTTTGATCTCTTGTGATTTCGGGACTCTTGGTGCTCAGGATGTTCTCTCTTGGTTCTCTTGCATTCACCTAAGTGGCCCATGGTCATGCAGATCCCTCACAATGAACTAATGGACTGCCGCTAGCCTGATGCTGAACTTCTCCAACACGGAAAGAAAACTAGACCCTGGCTTTGCTTCTAGCTCTACCAAAACCCCAGCTACACTTCTTCCATGACTGGACTAAGGCAAATGGGTCTTTGAAAACATAGGGGCATAATTCCACAGAAATAAATTTTTTACAATATCTTATCATCCCTTGCAAGTCTCAGAAAATTCCTTTTCTCAGAATATCGTGAGAACTCCCCTCCACTACCAACAGCAACCAGGAGAGATGAGGCAAGCTCCCCTCCTTTAACAATTTCACCCATAAATACTGCAATACGTATCCTTTTTTAAAACAAAATTATAATACTCTTAATCTCATCCTTAACAAAATTAACAGAAATTCTTTTTGTCATCTAAATCTGTGTTTAGATTTCCTCAGTTGGCTCAAAAATGTCTTTTTATACTTGACTAGAGGCTCAATGCACAAATTTGTGCACAGGTGGGGTCCCTCTGGGTGGTCTGCAGGGATCAGGCCGAAACCTGTAGTCCAACACCGCCTGCAGCTCCTACCTGCTGCTCCTGCTCATCCCAACCTCACTGTGCCTGCTGTGGGCTCGCACCCAATCAGTCTCAATTGAGAGAGGCTCGCGCTGCTACAGCAACGCTTGCCAGCCATGAACCCTCCATCTGGCGTCCTCCCAAGGGGAGTAACCCGTGGGAACAGGCTGAAACTGGCTCTCTGACATCCCCCAAAGGGTCCCAGATTGAGAGAGGGCTCAGGCCAGGCTGAGGGACCCCAACAGTGCACAATTGGGCTGGGGAGAGACTGTGGGAGGGCTCCAGGGTGTCTCCTGCCCATCTCGCTCAGTCTGGATCTGCTGGACTCCAGCAGCAAGCTAACCTACCAGTCAGAGCATCTGTCCCCTGGTGGTCAGTGCATGTCACAGCAACTGGTCAACCAGATGACTTCCCCCTGGTGGTTAAGTAGCCTTAAGCATATCATTGCATATCATTGGCTTTGATTGGTTGTTCGGTTGTTTTGCCATTTGGTCTATTTGCATATTACCCTTTTATTATATAGGATTTGTTTGAATTGAGATTCAAGTAAGGTCCAAACTTTGCGTTTGGTTGCTATAGCCCTTAAGTCCATTTTAACCTATAATTTCCTCGCCATCTCCACTTCATTACATTTATTGTTTAAAAAGTTGAGTCATGTGTCCTATTGAATTTCCCAAATTTTGGATTTTTCTGATTGAGATTCCAGGGTGTCATATTAAATGTGCCCATATCCCCTGTATTTTATTTTGTAACCTGATCTGGAGGAAGGATTTAATTCGGGTGATTTATTTAGGCAAGAATACTTCAGTTGACTGTGCTATAATCTTTCTATTGAATCACATCAATAGGAAGTGCTATTCAGCTAATTAATGGATTCAAGTAGGTTTGTATAATTTTATTTAAAATTCTCAATTATGAATATAATATGTTCATTGTGGGAAAATTAGAAAATATAGATTGCAATAAAGAAGAAACTAAGAAGGAAGTGTATTGCCACAATCCAAAGATGACTACTATTTACATTTGGTATCTGCCTTTCTATATTTTTTTTTTTCTATTTTGGTCAGTTGATCTTGAAACTTTCCCTTTCTCTTCCTTATTGGACTATACTTCCCTTTTAAATATAATCCAAATAAGTCTTTTTTGAGGTGCAAATATTTTGGGGTGTCTTTTTGATACTGGAAAGAAGGAAGGAAGGGAATGAGGGAGAAAATATAGCTTGAGCAACTGCTATGTAGCTGTTACTTTTATATCTTTTTTTTTTTTTTTTTTTTTTACTAATCTTCAAAATGACCTCATCAGGGAGGTATTATATTCCCATTTTATAAAAGAGGAAATTGAAATTCAGACCTCTTGGTGTTTTTAAGTCTGAATTCAAAGAGTCTTGAAGTCTTCTGATTCCAGAGTCCTAACATTCATTTCTTTCTTGAATTTTGGGCATTGATATCAAACATGAACACTCTATCAAGGCAGTTAAGAATGTACTTACTTGATGGCCCTAACTAGTTTGACTCTGTGGCTAGAGCGTTGGCCTGCGGATTAAAGGGACCCAGGTTCAATTCCGGTCAAGGGCATGTACATTGGTTGCGGGTACATCCCCAGTAGGTGGTGTGCAGGAGGCAGCTGATCAATGTTTCTCTCTCACAGATGTTTCTAACTCTCTATCTCTCTCCCTTCCTCTCTGTAAAAAAATCAATAAAATACGTTAAGAAAAAATATGTATTATTGATTTTTTACAGAGAGAAAGAGAGAGGGATAGAGAGTTAGAAACATCTGTGAGAAAGAAACATAGATCAGCTGTCTCCTGTACTCCTCCTACTGGGGATGTGCCCACAACCAAGGTACATGCCCTTGATTGGAATAGAACCTGTGACCCTGTAGTCTGCAAGCTGATGCTCTATCCACTGAGCAAAACTGGTTAGGGCTGTCATACCCATTTTTAATTGGATGAGTTAATTCCAAGAAGCATGGAATTTTAGAACTGAAATGTGCCTTAAAGATCATCTTCTGGAACATTCTCAATATAAAACAAGGAGTCCAAAGCTCTAGTCTGTTCAGTGACTTCCCTCGGGTTACTCAACAACTTTGATATCGAGACATGACTTAAATTCAGTATCTCTGACCTGCAGTTTTATCGCCATTGTGTTAATTTAACCCATTTTGGAAAAAAATTCCTTCTATGAACAGAAGGAAATGTTTAAACAATCTTTGCATTACACTTAAGGTGGGTACTGGTTTTATCAGATTCAGAAGAAAGTCCTACAGTTGTAAAGCATGTGCTAGAAATGATTGCCTACTATTCTGAAAGCTGAGGGCGAGAGTACAAATAGGGACTGCAGAAAGGAGAAAATAGATTTTAAATAAAGCTGTAATTATATTTTTCTAGAGTTTCTTTAATCTGTAGGAAAGTTTAAATAAATGTGCCTTTTAGAGCCATTCAATACTTTAATTCTAAAACAAAGGTAGAAGTTTGATAAGCTTGTTTATAATCTTACTGATCATAATTATAAAAATAGAAATACTTAACTATAGAAAAGTACAAATATGTAAAATTCATTGGGAAATTTAGGCTAATTGTTTTATGCTACACTTTAAAATGCAAATATAAAAGAAATAAATAATAGGAAATAGCTAATTGTTTATTCAGTAACTAGCTCTTAGGACAATGATTTGAAGCAGCTGGATAATGTATTTAGCATCCAGTTTCCTACTATTTTGTATAAACATTGCCTCTCTGTTTCCTTCGTGGATAAATTTAACCTACAAAAACAGTCTTAGTGTCCCCAGTGTTGTCCTGTTTGCAGGGCAATAATCAGTCCACCATTTTTGACACTTTGTGGCTTACAGGCTTACAGACACTTTGTGGCTTCAGCAGATAGACATGGGCATTAGTTACCTATTTTCTAACGATATTTCTGGTCTGTGTACAGAGACTGGTGGTACCATGTAGTATATGGCTATTTTTTTCTGGCTTCTAAGCAATTGGAATGCAGAGAACTACTTAGTTCCATGGTTCTTGAAAGAAGGCAACAGATTTTGCTAGACAAGGTTGAAAACAAGCATGTCATTGTGGGCTGGGAATAAAGTGGGATAAATGTAATATCATTTCTATTTGCATATCTAGAAGTAAAGAATAATTTCAGATACCATTCATGTTGAAATACATACTGAGGGAAAAGGAACTCTGATGTAACCATCTATTAACTTTAATAATTATCAGCTCATAGCCAATCTAGTGTGCTCTAATCTACTCAAGCAAATTCCAGACATCAAATTATTGTACTATAAATATACTATTTATCTCTAAAAGATAGGAACTCATCATTTTTTAAAAAAAGACACCCGCAATAACATATCACAACAAAAAGAAAGTCCATAATAATTTAATTAATTAAACATACTGTTACTATTAAAATTTCCTGACTGTTTCATAAATATTTTTGTGTTCTTTTAAGTTTGTATGTTTGAGTCAATATTCGGATAAGATTCATGCATTGCAATTGACTATTTCTTAAATCGTTTTAAATTAAAAACTTGGTATTTTTAATTGTGTTATATATACATAACTTAAAATGTACTGTCTTCACTATTTATAAGTGTACAGTTCAGTAGTGTTAAGTACATTGACATTGTTGTACAATTATCAACAACATCTGTCTCCAGAATGCTTCATCTTGCAAAACTGAACTCTATATCCATTAAACAACTCCCCATTCCCCCATTCCCTAGGTGCTTGGGAATCACTATTCTACTTTCTGTCTCTATAAATATGACTATTCTAGGTACCTCATATAAGGGCAATCAGACAGTCTTTGTCTTTTTGTGACTGGCTTACTGTACTTAGCATAATGTTCTCAAGATTCATCCATGTTGTAGCATGTGTTATACTCCTCTTCCTTTTAAGGCTGAATAATATTCTATTGTATATTTATACCACATTTTGTTTATCTATTGATGTATAGTTGGGTTGCTTCCACCTCTTGGCTATTGTGCATACTGCTTCTCTTAACATGAGGGTACAAATATCTTTTTGAGACCTTGCTTTTAATTATTTTGGATATATACCCAGACGTGGAATGACTAGATCATATGTCCATTCAATTCTTGTTGTTTTTTTTTTCTTTTAAAGAACCACCATACTAATTTACTTAACGGTTACACCATTTCACATTCCCACCAACGGTGCATAAAGGGTTCCAATATTCCCACATCTTTGCAAACACTTATTTTCTAGTTTTTATTTCATTTTGTTTCTTAGTAGTAACCATCCTAATAGATAAGGGTGGTATCTCGTGGTTTTGATGTGCATTTCATGTGCTTGTTCTTCATTTGTATATTTCCTTTGGAGAAATTTCTATTGAAGTCCTTTGCCCCCACCCCTTTTTAAAATCAGGTCATTTGTATTTTGTTCTTTATTTTTAGCTTCTTATATATTATGAATATTAACCCTTTGTCAGATATGTGATTTGCAAAGATTTTCTCCCATTCCATAGGCTATCTTTTGGCTCCATTCATTAGGTCTTTTGATATTCAGAAGTTCTAAGTTTTGATGTAGTCCAGTTCACCTATTTTTACTTTTGTTGCTGTACTTTTGGTGTCATAGAGGATGATATAAACAAGTGGAGGAATATATGGTGTTCATGGGTTGATTGGTAGAATTAACATCATTAAAATGTTCTTGTTACCCAAAGATATCTACAGATTCAATGCAATCCTATTAAATACCAACAGTATATTTCACAAATCTAGAACAAATACTCCAAAAACGTATATGGAACCAAAAAGGACCCCAAACATCCACAGCAATCTTGAGAAAGCAGAACAAAGTTGGAGGGATCACAATACCATATATCAAGTTATACTACAAAATTGCTGTAATCAAAACAGCCTGCTATTGGCACAACAGGCATATATAGATGCATGAAACAGAACTGAAGCCCCAGAAATTGACCCAAGTCATTACATTCAATATTTAACAAAGGAAGCAAGAGCTACAATGGTCTAAAGACAGTCTCTTCAATAAATGGTGTTAGGAAAATTAGACAGATACATGCAAAAAAAATGAAACTAGACCAACCAACTTACGCCATTCACAAGCATAACCTCAAAATGGTTAAAAGACTTAAATGTAAGTCATGAAACCATAAAAATCCTAGAGGAAATCATAGGCAGCAAAAACTCAGACATCTCTCACAGCAATATGTTTGTGGATCATCTCTTAGGGCAATAGCAACTAAGGAGAAAATAAACAAATGGGACTACATAAAAATAAAAAGTTTCTGCACAGCAAAAGAAACTATCAACAAAATGAAAAGAGATACCACTATACGGGAGAATATATTTGGCAGTGATACATATGATAAACAGTTAATATCCAAAATATATAAGGAATTTATACAACTTAACAAAAGGAAGACAAACAATCCAATTAAAATATGGGCAGAGGACCTGAATAGACACTTCTCCAAAGTGCACATACATATGGCCAAGAGACATATGAAAAAATGCTCAAAGTCACTGGTCCTCAGAGAGATGCAAGTTCAAACAACAATGAGATCACTTCACACCTGTCAGAATGGATACCATCAACAAATAACTAGTGTTGGCAAGGATGTGGAGAAGACGGAACCCTAGTACATTGCTGGTGGGAATGCGGCCTGGGGCAGCCATTATGGAAACAGTATGACGTTTCCTCAAAAAATTAAATATGGAACTGCCATTTGACCGAGGGATCCCACTTCTAGGAATATATCCTAAGAAACCCAAAACACCAATCAGAAAGAATTATGCACCCCTATGTTCATAGCAGCACAGTTTATAATAGTCAAGATCTGGAAACAGCCCAAGCGCCTATGCATAGATAGAGTGAATAAACAATCTGTGGATACATTTACATCATGGAACACTATGCAGCAATAAAAAAGAAGGATCTCTTACCTTTGAAACAGCATGGAGAGACCTGGAGAGTATTATAATAAGTGAAATAAGCTAGTCAAAGAAAGGTAAGTATCACATGATCTCACTCATATGTGGAATCTAATGAACAAAATTAACTGATGAACAAAATAGATTGAGACATAGAAGTATGGAACAGACTGTCCAGCCTCAGAGGAAAGGTGGGGGTGGGTAGTTGGTTGGACAAGATCAACCAAAGAACTTGTATGTCTATATGCATAACACATGGACACAGACAATAGGGTGGTATAGCTCTGGGGCAAGTGATGTGGGTGAGCTAGATGTGTTCATTGGGGGAAAAGGAGACATAAATAATACTTTCAACAATAAAGATTTTAAAAACACAAATAAAGGATGATAAATACTTGATATTTTTCCTTTAATTTAACCGTTTTAAAAATGTGTTGTTTCCCTAGTACATAATGACAAATGCATTTTCTTTTTTATTTTAAAACACACCATGAATTTATTATGAAAAAAATGTTTAGTGTACTTGAGTTCATCTTAGTTATTAATCTTATTTGTGTTTATGTTGTTCCAACTTTTGCAATGGGAGCTTCCCCAATTTAACTTGACTCCTTTTGAAATATTCGTGTTAATCTTTGATAGCCTTCTTGCTTTCTGGGATGACAAACTGTTCCAGGCTTGTTTTTTGTTTTTGTTTTTTTTAATTTATCTTTATTGTTCAGATTATTACAGTTGTTCCTCTTTTTTCCCCCATAGCTTCCCTCCTCCCATTTCCCACCCCAACTTCTGTCCTTGCCCCCCCACTGTCCTCATCCATAGGTGTACAATTATTGTCCAGTCTCTTCACGCACTCCAACACCCTTAACCCCCCAAAACTGTCCGTCCACTCCATTCTATGCCTCTGATTCTATTCTATTCACCAGTTTATTCTGTTCATCAGATTTTTTATTCACTTGATTCTTAGATTCACTCATTGATATATATTTGTTGTTCATAATTTTTACTTTCCTTTTTCTTCTTCCTCATTCTCAAAGGATACAGATCGGAAGAGC
>PVJC01046018.1:0-13483 GCA_004026665.1 Murina feae
TCACGGGTCCTGGGTCCTGCGCTGTCCCGCCCTGCAGCCGCTCTGTGCACTGGGAGGTCCCTCAGCCCGGCCTGTGCCCTCTCGCAGTCTGGGACCCCTCGGGGGATGCCCACCTGCTGGCGTGCCTGACCAGCCTGGGTGAGGGGCTTTAAGGCTGCCCACAGCTCCCACTGACCCAACGTCCCAGCAAGGCCGGCTGGACGCAGGTTTCTGTTCCTTTAAGCTGAGGTGGGCTGAGGTAACAAAACCTCCTCTGCTTCACCTCGCAGCGCAGCGTCTCTAATGAGACTTCGTTACTCTTAGTAAGGCAGGTCAGGCTGCTGTTCCCTTCAGCTCCTGAGGATTCTATGATTGTTACATTATTGAAACATGTTTCGGATCCTGCCCTCCAAGGGCTGAAAACAGTATCGCTTTCACTCCTGCTGCAACGGACGCTGCCTAAACGTTTACTCAGGTCCGTGAGTGGCGGCCGCCATGTTGGCTGGGCTAATTTGCATACAGCCGCTCTGATTGGCTGGTGGGCGTGGCTTACCCTGTCTCGAAGAAACTGTTAATTTTACTATTTCGCTTTTATTAGTTTAGATAATTAATACTATGATTGAGGCAGCACAGAGGAGGAAAACATCTCACTGTTATGATATATTCCAAGAAGTATATTTTTTGTAATTTATTAAAAATCTTGCATATATCTAACCTTGAATGTCTTAGAGAGACTTTGGAAAATGGCAAAATGATTTTTAAAATTTTTACTTTTTACAGTACCACAGGTGAGTTGGGAGTAAAGAAGCAGAGAGGATAATAAATGGGTCAGAAAAAATTTCAATGAGTCAGAAAAGTGCAGCTCTGAAGAGCTCCAGTTTTTATAGTAAGAATGGTCTGCATTTCATCTCAATTATTATTATTTTAGTCACATGCAGTGCTTTGCAAATGGTCTCATTAACAAAGATGCCAGTTGGCATAAGTCTCCTTACAAAACATAAAGTGAGTTAAGCTTAAAATCAGGTCTTTTCTTTTGCTTTGTTCAGGAATAAGAGACAGTGGCTATTGCTCTAAACTGGGTATGAACAGAATGCATAACACAGCCAAAATGTAGTGCTCCAGAAGCCAATAGTCCCATGTTGAATACAACTTTGATGATGATATTTGTAGTGATGTCCATTGAACATCACTACTGCTGTTATGGGCTGAATTATGTTCTCTCAAAATTCATATGAAGACTTCCCAACCTTCTGTACCTCAGAAAGTAACCATATTTGGATAGAAGGTCTTTAAGGAGGTGATTAAGCTACAACGAGATCTTTAGTGCGAGGCCCTATAATCCCCATAAGACTGGGGTCCTTATGGCAAGGTGGAGAGTTAAGGGCTGCTCACCACTGAGAAACAGCCAGCAGGAGCACAGCAAGAAGGTGGCTATGTACCAGGTAGGGAGAGGAGGCCTCAGGAGAAACCAAACCTACAAATTCACCTTGATCTTAGATATGCAGCCTCCAGTGTGTGATAAAATAAATTTCTGTCATTTATGGAACCCCTTCTGTACTTTTCTGTAAAAATAGCTCTAGTAAGCTAACACACCTGCCTTTCCTGGAAATTTCCGCCTGATCTTTCACATCATGTGGAACTCTACCTCTGTGTATTCAGGTTTTGCGGCAACAAGCACAACAGAGCATGGCGTTGTCTGTGGGTGATGCAAGGTAAATGTCTGAGTTGTTTCTCATGGTTGGATCCAGGCTGTGGTCACTGAAATAGATAATGCTACAGTGTGATCCCAACACACAGAAATGGGCTAGAGGAAAGTGATGCAAACATTTAAAAAGATCCTTGACTTGCTGCCACTGATAAAGATTTGCACATGTGTCTGAGTACATGTATGTGCATTCACACACACACACACACACACACACACAACTATACATAGACTAGAGGTCCAGTGCACAAAATATGTGCACTGGGAAGGGGGGTTGTCCCTCAGCCCAGCCTGCACCGTCTCCAATCTGGGACCCCTTGGGAGATGTCTGACTGCCGGTTTAGGCTCGAACCCAAATGGGCAGCTGGGCATCTTCTCACAATCTGGAACTGCTAACTTCCAACTACTTCTGCCTGTCAGCCTGATCACCCCCTAACCATTCCCCTGCCAGCCTGATTGATGCCTAACTGCTCCCTGCTGGCCTGGTTGCCCCCAACTTCCTTCCCCTGCTGGCCTGGTTGCCCCTAACTGCCTTCCTCTGCTGACCTGATTGCCCACAACTGCCCTCCCCTGCCAGCTATCTTTGATTACATGGGGGAAGCCATCTTGGGAGAGGGCATTATGGTCAATTTGCATATTACTTCTTTATTGTATAGGATGTCCACATCTGTAAGGAAAAAAAGGACACAAAAAAGACCTCATACAGGGCTCACTCAATGCAACCTCTCAGAGCCATAACGAGTTATTATACACTAGAAACAAGAGGAAGCATGAGAAAACCACAGAGAATACTTGTAATCAATCTCTCTGTCTCTTTCCCTTTCTTTTTCCACTGGACTAATGCAGTTATGCCTGAGCATACTACTGACATATGCTACTGGAGGCCTCAGGTTCCTCTCAGAACTGCAATCATTTTTTAATGCCTTAAGAATGACTTGAAGAAGCCTCCTATGCAGCCTAACACCAAGAAAGAAAGGTCAGTGAGGCTGGGGATTCCAATAGTCTCATGTCTTCCTGCAAAATCCACCCAGCAGCTTGTGAAGCCTGCACTGACCTCTCTGCCCAGTCACCTCTGTGGTCATGATGGTGATTGGGTCCCAGGCAGGCAGAGAGCTGCTGGGCACATGATACTCACTGTCTAAGGGGAGAGAGATGCTTTGTGAGCAACACCTCAGTCATCAGGGCTCTCCATCCTGGGCCCTAGAAAAGAGCATGGTACTTCATCATAGGTTCCACTGCGCTTAATGTGGTGAAAAACATAGTCAGCTCCTCTCTTAAATCACAGAAGTCACGGACAGCAACAGGGAACCCGCATGTCAGCTCATCCGGGCTGTGTGCTAAGGGGAGCCAGATCCAGCTCTGCTTTGCATTAGGGGAGAGTGAGTTAGGTCTGGATGGTGTACAAGCACCCCTTTCTCCCACCAGCCTGCCCTGCTTCTATCATTAACATAAGCTCACAATTAAGACACAGCGCTCTCAAGACGCAAGTGTTCCTTCGGACCTAGGATGTTGGTGCCTTTTCCTCCCTTTGTAGAAACGCTGCTGCCCTTTTGAAAACTCCAGAAATAAAGCTGTCAGTGAAAGCACATTAAATCTTGAAATGATGGGAACAAAGCTACTAACAATCCGGAATCCCCGTAGCAAACCTCCAGAGGGACATTTTCCTGTCAGAGAAGCTCTTTCTGAAAGTGTCTACCTTTGAACATATTTTTGCACTCTTGAAAGGTGCATTAAATTTTATTAAGTCTAAATGAAGTTTATTTTACTTTTATGTGTTTTAATTTATATTTTAATGCAATGTGGGTTGTTATTGATGGACGTATCTCAGTCCCATTTGAGTGGGAGCAAATGATGCAGCTTATTGAGGGGGCTTTCCAAACATTTCCCATTAAAGTGTTGAAGGCATCTGAACAGTAAAACCATCCAGCAGATATTTACAAATGTGAGGCCCTGCAGCCGAGACATCTATGCACTAAGTGTCTGGCGAGGCTGAAATAGCTCTACAGATGCATAAAGAACATAACAAGGGAGAACGGCAAAGGGACAAGGACAAGGAAGTTTAGGAATTATAGCAGATATGCAGACAATTGCATTTTGTTGGGTAAGAGTCTTACTTCCAAGGAGTTCAAGCTGAATGTTTGAGTAGTCATTTATTTGACAAATATGTACAGTATAATTATCAAGTGCTAGTCACTCACTTGGCACTTGGGATATAGTGATATAATTAATCTCTGTCTTTGAAAAGATCACCATCTATTGGGTGGTGAGACTTCACTCTCTACACTGTGGAGATGTGAAGAAAAGCACTCTGGGTAAGAACGACCTGTTGAGGCTGTGGATTGGGCTCAGGCGCTGGAAGTATGTGGAGAAAGTTTTCCCGAGTGGTACAGTGAGCCCTTAAGGAGGGAAGAATGTAAAGAAGAGGATGGGTTTGTGCAGGGCCTGGACAGGGAGGGAGAGCTGTGGGGCAGAAGCATGGGTCCGGGTGGAGAGAATGGTATGTGTAAGGCAGTAGGACTAGAGAGGGTTCAGCCGTGCCAGGGATGGTGATGGGGTGATGACATGCTGTGACATGTGATGATGAAGGAGGAGATGATGCCAAGGAGGTGGGACTGGGCTGGCCCAGGCTAAGGCATGTATACTCTATCTCACAGTCATGGTGAGTGCACTGCAGTTTTTAAGCGGACAGAATCAGCTTTGTTTTCTTGCAATGTCATTCTGATAAGCGGCATGGAGGGTGGGCTGACGCAGGCAAGTGGCACCCAGTGGAAGATTTTGCAATAGTTTGAAGCAACTTGACAGCCTTCCCTTTTCCTTCCTCACCGAGCGACATCTCTGCAGCTACATGCACTTTAACCCCTCAGGGAACTGATTCAGGTTCTTTAGTCTTGATCCTGCCTGCTCTCACTGGTTCCTGCTTTGTTGGTTTGACCTGTGTGATTTCTCTCTGTCCTGAGGGCAATGGCTCTGCAAACAGAGGGAAGGGCAAGATTTGAGAGACATTTCTGAGACAGTCAACAAATGCATCTAGTAGGTCAGTCCACTCACTAGGAGTTGCTTTGGTGATCTACCTTTTTTTTTTCTTTCCTATTTTTCCTCATCCATGTCTGAGCCCCTGGAATTTTCATTTGTGCCTGTGTTATGGATGTGTCTCTTATCTGGGAGTGTTTAGATAGCTCAAGTCCAATCAGTTCAAAAAACAACCCTGTCCCCTATGGTTTGTGTAATGATCATGTTAATGTGCCATTCCAGTAAAGAGGTCTTTAGGGTGTAAAAAGAATAAATCCTATTTCCCAAAGGTACAATGAATATCTACCGGGTACTACTCTACATGCTTTGTATGAGTTAATTTATTAAATCCAAGGTAATAATACTTTCCTTTTAATACTTAAAGAGCATACCTCATGATATAAATATTAATGTTCGTTCCCATTTTATAGATTAAAAAATC
Source organism: Murina feae (assembly GCA_004026665.1). NCBI lineage: Eukaryota > Metazoa > Chordata > Mammalia > Chiroptera > Vespertilionidae > Murina > Murina feae. The sequence goes on from PVJC01046018.1 coordinate 5,136, forward strand.
AAAGTCATTTGAAATTTCAAGATGAGATAATTTTTTTATGATGGGGGATGTCCTTTATATTCCTGAAATCACTTTTTAGCCAGCAAACTTCTATTAAAAACATATATCTATAGAACCCAAGCTTCTCAGAATGAGGAATTTTATAGGTAATATTTTTCAGCCCCTAAAGCTTCAGTATGTGTTGGGTCCCTGATTGTATTGATTCCTTTAGTCATTACTTCATTCACTTATTGTGGATTGACTGCCTATTCTTTATCTTGATATTCACCACAGTTAATGTCCTCTGCTTGTTCTGTCATCCTTTCAGCCTCAGTTCAACACTTTCAGTGACAGGGATTCATTGCCTCCTGAAGCAGCCTATTCTGCTGTATATTTCATTTGTGAGATTTTGGATGTTGAGACAAAACCTATTGCCCTCCAATTTCTAGTCATTGGTCATACTTCTATCTCATGAGACCATCTAGAACAAGTTTAATCTTTCTTCCACATGACAGTATTTCAATGAATTTAGAAACATATTTTTTTGGTAAATTTCCATTTGCCTCTACTAACTCTTCTCTTTTTTGGTTCATTTTTTTAAAAAAATCCTCAACTGAGAATATGTATTTTTATTGATGAGAGAGAGAGAGAGAGAGAGAGAGAGAGAGAGAGAGAGAGAGAGAAGAGAAAGAAACATCAATGGGTTGTCTCCCATACCTGCCCCAACTGGGGATAGAACTCACAACATAGGTATGAAACCTGATCAGGAATTAAATCCCCAGCCTTGTGGTGTATGGGACGATACTCCAAACAACTGAGCTACCATCCAACTTGGTTCTTTATGTGGCCCAATTTCAAATCTCTTTAGTATTTCAATGACTTTTCCCAGGTTGCTCATGTCTAAACATATCTCACTTTATCTTTTTGTTGTTGTTATTAATCTTCACTCAACGATATTTTTTCCATTGATTTTGAGAGAGAGTAGAAAAGAGAGGGAAAGATAGAGAGAAACATCAATGTGAGAGAAACACATTGATTGGTTGCCTCCTGTAGGAGCCCAACCAGGCCTGGGCCAGGGAGAAGCCTGCAACCAAGGAAGGTGCCCTTGACCCTTGACCCAGAATTGAACTTTGGTCAGCAGGCTGACACTCTATCCACTGAGTCAAACCAGCTGGAGCTCACTTTGTCTTCATGAGCCTTTACATGCAGTGCTCAACTCTCTATGCATTTCTCAGCCTGCTTTGTATTGAGAAGGGCAGAAAAGAGTTATCCCTTCCCCATCCCCCCTTTTTTATTAACTTATAGCATTTATAACTAGTTTATTGTGTTGGTGTCCCTATCACCTGAAAGATATAGCAAGAATGGCAAAACCAGGAAAACTTTGTTTTCAGCAGTGTCCCCAGCAGAGCACCTGGTATGAGTAAGTATGCAACAAATGTTTCTGTAATGAATGAGTGACTAAGGGAATGAGTGAGTGCACTGCTGTTAAAATGCTGAACAAGCCCATGCTCATTTTTCTCAATAGCACAGAACTACAAGTAACTTGGGAAACTCACAATCCCAATCAGCCCATTTTCAAGAGAGAAAACTGAGACCAGAGGAGTCAATGATTTCCTGAAGGTCATACCACAGAGCTACGACTAGAACTCAGGACAGCTGACTCCTATTTCAGAGCCAGTGAAAGGGCAACTCCAGGTCTCAGTGGGGTATGGTGGTGGTGGTGGTGGACACGAGACAACAATTTTATAATCTCTGAAAGTCAGGCATCTTGGGCTCTTCTGGGTCTGGGGAAACCACAAGAAAGAAGTCTTTGCAGCCCAGGTTCTTCCAGGTCAGGAGCTAACTCAGTGACACAGGGATGCATTCAGGACAGCCTTGGCCCTAGCTATGTACTCGGGGCTCTTCCAGGGCCCACATAAAGCTCAGGTATTGATTCAGCATATGTCTTTAAGATCTCCTAAGCTGCACTGGGAAAGGACTGACAAATAAGAAACAGCCAAGGATACACCCAGAGAATTATTCAGAGAAATGAAATGAGGTGTTGGCAGTGCAATGAAATACATTCTGCTTTTGTTCTGCTCAAGCTCACTGAGAGGAAGGAAGGAAGCTGAGGCTATTACCATTCTTAGAAAACAAAGCAAACCTGGAAGTCAATTACAGCTTTCTCCTGTATGTGTTGTTCATAGATACGTCTGGCCCGATCACAGGAGAATTATGGCTCTCCTACCATAAACAGCACTGATCCATATCCTCCCTCCGAGACTATGAAGGGGATTCTGCAGTAGTATTTTATAGCTTGAAACAATGCATAATATAAGCCCCTAATCTGACGGTAATGGTCTCCTCTGTCACCCTATACTACAGAAGTGCCAGTAAGGTCTTGAATAATGCTCACCATTGTTCAACTCTGGCTAGGCATGATTTCATTCATTCCTCACAATAGGTATTATCCCATTTTAGAGATGAGGCAATCAAGGTTCAGAGTAAGGTGACCAGATTTTAACATTGGTAAAGTGGGACACCATCGACCGGGGTGGGGGGTTCTTTTCTTTTTTTTTATTACTTAAAATATTATAAAAATTACATATGTCTCTTTCCAAAAATCAGGACTTTTTTAAAACACCGCAGGACGCGGGGCAAATTGTTAAAAATCAGGACTGTCCCGCCAAAAGTGGGACGTCTGGTCACCTTAGTTTAGAGGGTGCCAGTTTTCAGATCACATCTGCCTAATGCTACAGCCTTAACCTTGTGTTGTGAACCTTGTGCTCAGAGCTTGTATGTTACATTAGAATGATCAATGTCGATCTAGGTGTGCTGCTTCTGTTTTAGGCAGAAACTTTCTCCTCGGGGCCTTCACACGTTGCTGTCTTTCTGCCTTACATGTTCTTACAACCCACTCCCAAGTTGGCCCTGTTTCTACTCACCCTTTTGGGTTCTGTGCAGGTGCACCCTCTTCCAAGAAGCCCTATGTGCTCCCTCTCTCCTCTGCGAGTTTGCACAGCACTTCCTTCCTTCCTATTTTTGCCATTGCATCAATGATTCTGTTTGCTTAAAATCTTGTTTTCCCACGGCTAGACTGGGAGCCCCTGGAGGTCAAAGGCCACTTCTTATTGAATCTGTGCACCCCGTGCCTAATGTAAGTATGTGTTCCTTATTATTTTATTTATTCAATGACAGACAGGCTCTGGAGCACCTGAGAAGTAATAGGACCATGCTTTCTAATCACAAGAGGGTGAGAGTGGTTTAAAAGATTAAATTCTTCTTGAGGTAGAGGATTTGTTTTCTTTGGTATCCCCCACAAAGCACCTGGCATCAGTCAATATGCATTAAAGTGAATCTAAATGACCCAGAAAAATCCTACCAATAAAATACTAAACTAAACAAAAGACAAAGCTCAGAAGGAATGAAGACGGTTACTCAAGGTGGCAAATTATAGCGGGAATTATTGGGGGTGCTGGAGTGAGAGAGACCTCAAATCCCAGCAAGTTCAGCATTGTAGCTGAAGCTTGGTTTCTTCATTTGAAAACGAGGAATAATAACAATACCGACATTAGAGGGCAGTTGTGAGAATTGCTACGTATGAGTCTTTGCATGAAGCTCAGCATAATGTTAGCACCAATAAATGGCAGCTATTTTTACATAGCTGCAAAGTCCTCTCTTTTCCAACAGGCATGTGAAGGTCCTGACATACATTTTTCTTTAAAAATGCTTCACCATTGAGATATGTCCCAAATGCCGCGGCTCTGATATATAGGTAGAGGTAACTAGGTGTCTAGGATTTCACATCAACATTGTATGAAATGTGGAAGTCATATTTTCAGGTTGTATTCTGGGCCTATGAAAAGTCTTCTGCCACATGCCATCTTGAAGCAGAATTGATCACTTAAATATAGTGCATTTTATAATTTATAGTAATTTTATTCAGTATTTTTTCTATAATGTGAGTGATATAGGATAGAAATTGCCTCTAATTCACCTTGCCTTTGCATTGTAAGTAGCACAATGCCTGGCGTATGGCAGATAACTTTAATTTTAGCACTTGTCATAGCTGTTCTTGAAAGTTTTTTTTAAAGTATAATTATGTTTAATATATATCTCTCCTAAGAGGCTGTGAGAATCAGAGGGAGTTAAATGGGAAAGAAATCTGCCCAACTATTGGTCTTGGTTTAATTTTATTATAATTATAGGACCTCTACTAAAATAGCTTATTTTTTTATTTTTTTTTTTGAGTCATGGAACACTGGAGACAGCTACCACTTCCATGCCTACCACTGCTTACATTCTGGGAAGAGCTGTGCTAGTGTGTGGATCACCGATGGGACTTCAGGGAGACCCAGGGGCTGTGCAGTCACTCATCACTACCTCCTCAACATCCCCATCCCCTGTGTTTCAGGTTCATAGCAAACACTCAGAAAGTATTCACCTTGAATGCTTTTTCTCGACAGACAGGGTGAGAGTCATGGGGTAGGATCTCTAAGAGCCTTTGTTTCCCAGCTGCAGGGGGTATGGCACTTGCCTTCTGGGTGGGTGGTTCTCAGACTCAGAGCGCAGAAAGATGCTCTGGGAAAACTGTTAGGGTTCTACTGAAGGTGATGGTGAGGGTGGAGAAGACAACAGTAGGCACTGCATACTTCCTGGTCTGGCATAGGGCTCCCATTCACTCTACAGTAACTTGAACAAAGTTGCAGAGGCTGGCCAGAAGGCGGGTCATGGGCCCTTCTGCAGAGGCAGTCTCATACTCCAGCAGGAGTGAAACATCAGGGTGGCCTACAAACCTGGTGTGGCCCTATTCATGGGATTGGAAATGAGGGAAAGGCTTGGGTCTCTGGGAGATGCACTGACTAGAGCAAAGTAGGACATTTGTCCTGGAAGCACGGGGCTGCCAGGAAGGCTACTAAGACCGTTCAGAAATGAGAACTAGTACTTGAGCTAGGGGATGGATGAGCTGGGGCTTTTTCTTTTTCTATATGTTTTCATTAACTTTAGAGAGAGAAAGGGAATGGGAGAAAGACAGAAATATCAATGAGAGAGAAACATGGATTGCCTGCCTCTTCCTTGTCCCCTCCTGGGAATCGAGCCCACAACTCCCCAGCATGTACCCTAACCAGGAATTGAACTGGTGACCTTTTGGTTCATGGGTCAGCACTCACACTGGCCAGGCTGAAACTTTTTCTTTATGACACAGTTGAAGCATCCCCCAACGTACCTTGCCCCTGCCTCTTATGTTGTAGTCATCATGCTGTATTGCAGCAATCTGTTTATATTTCCGTCTCCCTCAATAAATGGTGAGCCACTGGAGGTCATGGCCCATGTATTATTACTATTATTATTATTTTGTCTTCATGTCTCTGGTACTTTGCTCAGGGTCTGGCACATGATATCTATTGCTTACATGTTTACTGAATGATGGCATGCGTGGATGGATGGGTGGGTTTGTGAATGATTTATTTTCCTCCTCTCCCCCACTCCAAACTTGAAAGAGGTGTTTAAATCCCTCTGGCAGGAAAACAGGGCACTCGCTGTAGGAGCAGGAGCAGGTCTGATGTGCATGTGGGGATTAAGTGATCCCAGCTGTCAAGAAAGATGAACCAAAGAGGCGGGGACCAGGAGAGGAAAAACATTGAGCAACTGGTCATTAGTCAGTGACACCTGGGTGTGGCTGAGTCTATCATTTCAATCTTTTCTTTTTAGCATGATAAGCCTATCAAAGGGTGAGGAAGGTGGGAAAGAGTGAAAAAAGTTTACATTAACAGTCTTTTGTGCAGTTACACTATTCATATTTTCAAATTCATAAACCCTATTAGGTTCTTATGAAACAGATTTATTATTGCTCCTTTAAAGATGTGGAAACAACAATTTGCTTAAGGTCCTGGGGCTACCACAGGGCAGTGAGTGATGACCTTAATTTGGGAATGAAGAATATTATTAATGCATTGGATGCCTGCGGAGAGGGGGCCTGGGCTCATATTTCACTTCAGTAACCTTGACACACACAATAGGACCACCAACACCTGGGAAACCTCTCAGGATATATTTAATCAATCCTCAAATTGTTTTTCACCAACAATTGGTTGTTTCCAATGGTTCTTGTATAGTTTTATTACATTGATTAATCTAATTATTAGCCATAGAAAAAGTGTATGTATCCTATATAATAAAAGGTTAACATGGAAATTGACCAAATGGCAGAACGACCAGTCACTATGATGCACACTGACCACCAGGGGGCAGATTCTCAGCACAGGAGAAGACCCCTGGTGGTCAGTGCACTCCCACAGGGGGTGCACCACTTAGCCAGAAGCCCATAAGCCAAGCTCATGGCTGGTGAGCGCAGCGGTGGTGGTGGGAGCTTCTCCCACCTCTACAGGAGCACTAAGGATGTCCAACTACAGGCTTAGGTCTGCTTCCCATGTAGGGATCAGGCCTAAGCCGGCAGTCAGACATCCACCGGGGGCTCCTAGACTGCGAAAGGGCACATGCCAGGCTGAGGGACACCCCCCCCCACACACAAATATTATGTACTGGGCCTCTAGTTTAGTTAATAACCAGCATTTTTGGAGGCATACATATTTTGTGGCACTTGCTATTAGCAACCCAAGAATGATAAAAAATAATTATGCTTTGTTGACTGTCTAGAAACATGCTAACATCCTATCTAATAAAGAGGTAATATGCAAATTGACCATCACTCCAACCCACATGATGGCTGCCCCCATGTAGATACAAGATAACCAACACAAGATGGGCAGCAGGGGAGGGCAATTGGGAGGGACCAGCCCTGAAAGGGAGGACAGTTGAGGGAGACCAGGCCTGCAGGGGAGAGCAGTTGGGGGGGATCATCCCTGCAGAGAGGGCAATTGAGGGAGACCAGGTCTGCAGGGGAGGGCATATGGAGAGAACCAGGCTTGCAGGGGAGGGCAGTTGTGTGCAACCAGGCCAACAAGGGAGGGACATTGGGGGCAATCGGGCCAGCAGAGAAGCAGTTAGGCATTGATCAAGCTGGCAGGGGAGTGGTTAGGGGTGATCAGGCTGTCAGGCAGAAGTAGTTAGGGGCAATCAGGCAGGCAGGCGAGTGGTTGGGTGCCAGCAGTCCTGGATTGTGAGAAGGGTGTCCCAGTTTGGCTGAGGGACAACCCCATGCATGAATTTCATGCACCGGACCTCTAGTTTCCCTTATATTCTCTTAATTCCTCCTCATATGAACTCTAATAAGCACATATTATCATCTCTCCAACTGGCAGATGAGGAAAAGGAAGCTCAAAAGGTTAACTAGCTTGCCTCTACCTCTTTCAAATTTTGACCTTGGATGATTCTTTCTGATTTGAACATCCATATTCTTTTCATTATAGCATGCAGGCATCAGAGGCTCATAATCCATTCAAGAAGGCAGATTGTAAATGTATAATTAACTATAAAAATTGATAGAACTTTTTAATAGAATTTACAGAGCACCAGGGAGCTAATCAATTTCTTAGGCAGAGAAGGCAGCAGTGTGACTATGAGCTCTTCTGCCTTGTGTATTAGCTTTAAATTCCCAAAAAACAAACAAGTCGGGGGGGGGGATGAAAAAATATGTTGAATATATGCAGGTTCTCCTAGCTCCAGTGCCCATTACCTCCTGCTTTCTACTCTGTACTGTTGGCTGCTATGCCTATGTTCATTTTCATGGCTAAACTGAGAGTCCATCTGTTCCCAATGAAGAGTACAAATATTCTGATGCAAACCTTGAATAGAGAACTGTCACATAGTTAAAGCAGAGCTGTCAAATGTCTTCTCTTCTGGAGGCCAGAGTACATTTTTAGCAATGTGTTCGTGTGACTATGTTACTCATTCAGGACCATGGTATAATCAGGAATATGTTAGAAGATTTCCCGCTGGCACTAGAGGAGTTTGTATGTAGACCAAATTAATAAATGGGAAATTATTACATATATGAGAGGAATATTCAGCATCCTAGGGTGGAATTATAATGAGCTCTTCAGACAGTACAATCTCTACAAGTTTTATTTCCTCTTCATTTTCAAACCTTTTTTTTTTTTTTTTTTACTAATTTTTTCTTCTTCCAAGTTACCAGAACATGCTTTCAAAGTCTATTTATTTTTCTCCCCCAGATTTTCTTCATCTATTTATTGCCCAAATGAGGTGCCAATTGCCTGCCCCAGGTTCCTTGAAGGAAATCTGTTGTGTTAGGTCAGGATTTTGGAGTCTAAAGACTGGTTTTTAATAATAGCTTTACAGCTTGCCATCATAAAAATACTGCAGTTTTCCCCTCTGTAAAATGGGCTCAAGATACTCCTGACTTTATTAAGTGGATGTAACATCAGATGATGTAATGCTCATAAAAGGCTGGGTATCATTCCTTGTACATG
>PVJC01046019.1:0-13461 GCA_004026665.1 Murina feae
TGTCCATCAGAAGATGAATGGATTAGAAAACTGTGGTACATCTACACAATGGAATACTATGCTGCTGTGAAAAGGAAGGAGTTCTTAGCATTTGCAGCAGCATGGATGGAACTGGAGAACATAATGCTAAGTGAAACAAGCCAGTCAATGAAAGGAAAATACCACATGTCCTCACTCATCTATGAATAATAATAACCATTATAAACTGGTGAACAAAAATAGATACAGAAGCAGAGCAGCATCAAACAGACTGTCAAACTACAGCAACAAGGACAGGGAGGGTTGGGGGGCGGGTAACAGATCAACCAAAGGACTTTTATGCGTGCATTTAAGCATAACCAATGGACACAAAACACTGGGGGGTAGGGGAGGCTGGGGGAAGGGCAGGGGGAAAAAAAAGCTATGTGTACTAATCTTTGTAAAACTTTATGTAATAAAAAATGGGAAAAAATGAATAAAATAAAAAAACACACAAATCTCTCTAGAAATAAAAATAAATAAATCTGTAGGCTGGACAGCCTTCTGTAGACAATAGTATCTACTATGCTCACCAACCTTGCTGAGCATATGCAACGATGCTGGCATAGAACATCAAGAATTTCTAAAGGGTTGGGGTGGGGGTTGCGTGGAGGGAAGCATAAAGGGAGAAAGTGGGAGTCATCTGTAATACTGACAACAATAAAATAATATAAAATAAAATTAAGAAAAGAATTTCTAGAAAACGTGAACAGCATGCACTGATCATTTATTATTAAGCCAAGGAGACTTTGTATTACTATCAACTGTGCTCCCATTAATCGTGTTTGACATTTATATATCACAGGGCTCTTTCAGTTGTAAGTGACTGGAACCCAATTTAAACAAGCTTAAGCAAAGAACAATATTTATTGGCTGATGCAACCGGCAGGGTGAGGCTGGAATCTGGGCTCAAATGATGTTCTCATCGCATCTCTTGGTGTTGCTTCTCACTGTTTATACCTGTGTTGGCCTCTTTCTTCTGTGGGTCGGTTTTCATCACAAAGCAGAAAAGTAATCCCAAAGTCTACATCACTAGACATTCTCCTCCAAATAGAAGATCTTTTGCAGCAACTAGGCTAAAGTATCTCCGACAAGATTCTGATTCGTAAAGCTTAGGTCCTAAATCTATACTGACTCCATCATTGTGTGAAGATGTTATATTACTATAGCATGTGCCACTCCTGCCCCCCCCCACCTTTTTGAGTGAGTACAATGGGAAATTTATTGAGCCAGTAAAACATTAAAGTAATCATTAGCAACACACCAACATTACTTTAAATTTCTTTAGACAAAAAAGGACAATGTATTTATGAAATAAAAAACTAAGTGCTGTGCATTATTGTTTATGTTATTTACTCCTCTAAGTAACTGGAAATAATGCACTAGAAATGTCAGATAAACAGTGCTGGCTAATTCTAGACATTCCCAATATTAGAAATGAATAAAAATGTCATAGAATGAAGAAGAAATGGTAAAACATCTGAAACCAATGAGTTGAAAAGTCAATAGAAATATAATGTAAAAATCAGAGTGACAGGCATTTCTGAAGAAAAGAAACAGCAAAGAGGAAAACTAATCATAAATCTAAACCAAACTTCCTTGAGCTGTTCTTAAATTATATAAATCATATTTACATTATATGATATGTAGGAGAAATCGCATCATACACTTTCTAGCACTCCTTTCTAATTTATGGTTTGGCTCTCCACAGGCGCTTTTTTATATCTTGATTTTCTATTCGTACTCCACCTAGTTACCTGTCTCTTGCCATATTTCCCTATAGGATTGCTGCCCAGCCCCGAACTTCAAATAGAATAGGAGAGCCCGTACTTTGCTCATGTATGTCCAAAGCCTGGGTCTTGATTTCTGTTTCTTATTCTTTCTCACTGGTCACTGTCTTTGTAACAATTCTGAAATGGAAAGACAGTTTCTATTGAGTTTACAGAAGCTCAAATGATTTCCAGAATATTCTTGATTCTTTGCTCACTAAAATAATTTTATGGCAACAAAGATGTTGAGGATCATCTTAGAGTTATGTGCCTTGGCTGACTCAACTGTCCCCACCAGAACCATCTCTACAACCTTTTTTTTAAATAAATATATTTTATTGATTTTTTTACAGAGAGGAAGGGAGAGAGTCAGAGAGTCAGAAACATCAATGAGAAAGAAACATCCATCAGCTGCTTCCTGCACACTCCCTACTGGGGATGTGGCCACAACCATGGTACATGCCCTTGACCAGAATTGAACCTGGGACCCTTCAGTCCACAGGCCAACACTCTATCCACTGAGCCAAACCGGTGAGGGCTATCTCTACAACTTTTTCTTCCTTCCTGAAACCAGGGCTGATAATCAGCTGGTGGACTTCAGTACAACAAAGAAAATAGAAAAAAATGAAAGCTGCTCTGAGTGGTTGGAGAATGGGCACTTCCCTTTGAGATTCCTGTACCTTTCTCCTTCTTCCTAAAATGGGACCTTAGTGAACTGACCTGCACCCATTTAATATATGTTTTTATTTTCTACTTTATCCCCATTAGCACAATTTGTGAGGACGCAGAATGCTTTGCAATCTAGTGTGGTCACAACAGGTCATCCCAGAGCCTTTTCTTTTGTCAAACAACATGAGAACTATTCTGTTTCTTTCCATTTGGCAAAATTATCTCCTAACTTTGGGGAAGTGAAGCATTTCTGGTAGGTCTTCTCTCAGTCTTGGATCAACCATGTTGTGCCTGTTCCCACAGCCAAAGCAGCGACCAGGACAACAGGCTGAGTGTGACTCCTGTGATGTTCTTTCTGGGAACAGGCCGGCTTTACTGGCTCTGTCTTGATTTCAGCGGTGATAACCAAGTCCCAGAATGGGAAAATCTCCTTACAGGGTGGGTTTAGATTTGCACTGTGTTTGTCCAAATGTTTCTTCTTTAAGAGTGAAGAAGTTGGAAAATACTTGCTGACTTCTGGCCCGTTTTACTTGTTTATACTGAAGAGCTACATAAAAATCGCTTATTGCTTAAGGTATAATAAAGCTGAATGCTGGAACAATTAATTGTGAATATATTCCATAAACCAAATGTTTCTTTTACCACAGGTTGATTTCATTCGTCTTTTTTTTTTTTCTGTTAAACTATATGGAGAGGCTTCCTAGGCTACACATTTCACATCTAACCTCTCTAGCTCTAGTTTCTACATTTTTCTCAAGTTTTTAAAGGTAATTTATAGTATTACAGTTTCAGGGTTTTGAGGACCTGGGAGTGAGGGCCAGGCCTTTCCTCAGGAGACTGGAAATGTACCATGTGCTTAACAAGATTTTGAAAAAAATTCTCCCCAAGGGCAGATTCCAATAGACATGTGGTAATGGGCCATGACTGAACATAGACAAGACAGTCTACAGTGAGCCTCGCACATACATCATAAAGTAGGGACTTATGACCCTTGTTTCCCACACTCTCCCCTGATTGTTTAGCTCTTTAAGAGCATCAGTTTAAAAGAGAAGCACCTCCTACATGTTGATAGGGTTTGTTTCTTCCTTTGAGGCTAATAGCTGGGACAGTGATCTGCTCTGGACTTCTCCTTTAATTTAAATGTCTGAAATAGGAAGGTTACAAGTCTATTTTCATAAAAACCCACATGTTACCTATAAACAGTTTTTTAATTGTCAAGCACAGATTGTAGCATTATCCTGTACAATGAGGATATTTTCAGACTTTATTTATCTTTTAATTTTCTTCCCAAATTGTTGACCTGGCATGGTTAGAGGAAAATATAGACATTTTAATAGGTTGCTTGAATAAATAACTGACAAAGAAAGACTGGATATTATCTTCTCTATGGAACCTCTGCTAGGAGTGTGTCCTTCAAGAATGAGACAGCTGCGTTGGAGCTGGCCTGACAGTTTCCTCCTCAGTTTATAGTAATGGATTTATACACATACACCTAATATGTTGTGTGTTTATTAGCCTGCACTGATGACAGTTATATTACATAAAGTTCAGCATAAGACCCAAGTGTAGAGCTCTAAACGTGCATTTCAGAGGAAAGAATGCACATTCAATTAAACTCAAATTATCCAGTACCGCCCTTTATCCTATAAAAACCAAAAGCAAACAGAAAAGGCAAGCTGATACTCACAATGTTTTGCTATCGCTCGATTCAGTGATTCTCCAGATGGCTATAAACTAAGATGTTGTTTGTGATACTTCTCTGGCCATGTATCCCCTATCAGCCTATATAACAAACAAAAATTCAAATGCTATTGGGCTGAAGGTCAGCTCTTATAAGGAGTGGACTTCAGACCCAAGAGTACACTTTGGTTTTGACAGCTGATGCGATGGGTTCCAAAGGGATTCTTCGCAGATGTGATTAGGCTGTTCATGACATACTGGCTTTCCAGCATAGTCAGATAACTGAACATGACCAACGAAAGGAGGGTGATGGTAGGGAAAAGGGGGAGCATCCATTTGTGCGCATGATTTCATGAGAAGAGTCACTGGAGCATCACATATTTCAGAGTGACAGCCAAGTAATACACAACGGGCAGCACCACCTCTTACTTGCTCTTCCAAGAGAACCCGAAATACAGATGTTACCAGTGCAGTTGCAATGAAAGGATTCCTTCCTTGAGAATGAAATGTAAGCTGGACCATCACGAAGCTTAAGTTCTTTGTGGCCCAATTTCTTTAAGCAATTTTTATAAACACTTCCTAAGCATTTTACAAGCTATGAAAACACTGCGGGAGACTGTGCAACCACATGAAAGTCACACGCTAAGTACATTGCTGGATGAGGAACCTGGGAAGTTTCCTGACCAAAGTGTGCTCCGAAGGCAGAGTTCGGCTTCAAACTGTGTTCTTTAACCAGCCGGAATGCTTTTAAGGTTTCTCTTGTCACTTGCAATAAAATTATTAAGTTACACATCTACAGGCAAGAGTCTCCCATTCATGTAGTATAATTTTATTATCATTGAAATGTTGGAAGTATTAAGAAATGTTATTTTGACTTCTGAGAAGTTTTTTCTTCTGCTTCTAAAATATTAGTCTTACCAGTTTAATTTCATAAGTGAATCATTTGGAAACAAATAATGTAATAACTTTTATTCTACTGTTTTTATGATTTATTTTATATAACATTACACGTTTTGGTCCATAGTTTTACTTTGAAATTGTTTTGTTTTTTTCTTGAGAACTCTTATAAATCTTCCCTCTTTTAATCTTCAGATTAGATTTCTGTGATGTTATTTTAAGATTTAGAATCTTTAATTAAGCAACACAAATGAAAGTATTTAGAGAATGCTTACCTTGGTGATGGTCAGCAGCTTATATTTCAGGCTTTCTTGGCATCACAAATATTCCAGAAAATGTATTTTGATTTGGGTGATAAGGGACAGATGGCAGAGTTGAGAGATTAAAAAAATAAAAGAAAACAATCTAGTTTAAGATTTTAATATGTAACTATGGTGTGTGGATGCTTTTCTAGAATTCAGACATTTTAGAGAAGAAACACTGATCTAATAGACTTTAAGTTTGGAAGGGACCTTCAAGCTGGTTCAACCAGCTCCTTTTATGGACGAGAGGACTGAGTCTGAGAGGTCCAGTGATTCAGTCCAGCTTCATCTCCCATAGGTGTTTCTAGATATGATCACTCTTTTAAATGGACTTTTAAAAACATTCAGTATTACACACAATTTTTCATAATAACCAACTAGTTTTCTACTTAAAGTCATCCCGATTAGAAGAAACATTTTTAGAAATGAGTACTTTCAAAGTTTAGATGTTTAAAAAAAATTAGTAAGATTAAACAATACAGCTACAAAGTTATAGGAAGTAAAGGTGTGTTTTGAAGTTAACCTGCAACACAAAACACTCCAAACCAGTTCTTTGATCAAAGTAGCGCAAAGCTAATCTGTATTAAATGTTATTATTCTTCCTATGTATGGAGCTTAGACTTTGTTTTAAAAAAGACATTTGTTCCCCATTAATCTTTCCATTAGGATTGTTATTCCAAAGAACTGTTCAAGAGGAAAATAATAAGAAAAGGGGATAGGGAGTAAATATTGCTGAAAGAAAGCAAATTAACTCTCAGAAAGAGACATGATGGGGGTAAACATTTAAAAAGGAGCAATTAAGGCAGTGTTTTCAACCGGTGGGTCACAACCCCTTCGGCGGTCAAACGACCCTTTCACAGGGTCGCCTAAGACCATCCTGCATATCAGATATTTACATTACAATTCACAACAGTAGCAAAAATACAGTTATGAAGTAGCAACGAAAACAATTTTACGGTTGGGGGTTACAACATGAGGAACTTTTTTAAAGGGCCAAACGGTTGAAAACCACTGAATTAAGGGGAGGGGGTTAAAGAGCAACCAAGGACTTGTATGTATGCATGTTGGCATAACCAATGGACACAGACCCTGGGTGGTAGGGGCTTGCCCGGGGTTGGAATGACTTGGTGTGTGTGTGTGTGTGTGTGTGTGTGTGAGGGGTGTCAATTGGGGAAAAAGGAGACATATGTAAAACTTTAGACAATAAATTAAAAATAATAATAAAAATAAAAAGGAGCAATTAGAGATGTTAAAATTGGGGATGAAGTCTCTTAGATGAACTCAAAGAGATCAAGAAACAAGTGAATTTCACTAAAAGGAAACTGTTGAGTGGCCATACAATGAAAACCCTTCTACACTGAAAGAAACAGATTAGAATCCAGTGAGACAATATTACTGACAACATGAAGCCTGTCACTAGCATCTGAGAAGTTTTACAAATGCATGCTATGCTGTTACACTGTTCCACTCAGAAGAGAAGAGAACCCAGGCCTAGGAGATGCATGGGGAACGAAGAATGGGGCACGATGAGTTCTTGCTTTTGTTATAAGCTTCACAGATGACTGGTGGTGTCAATGTTCTGAAAAAGCTCAATCTATTTTTAAAGTTTTACTTTCTGTCTCTTCTTAGCTAAGGGGAAAGCTTTCTTTGGGAAACATGTCTGAGCTTGCAACCTGCTGATTAATTGGAAGCCAAATATCTTTTCTTCTACATTTCAAACATATATCTATAGAATCACATGTCTATAAGTAAATACATAAAATATGTCACATTATAGAAGGAAAGCTGCATTCTAAAAAATAGAAGGATTTTCCTTTATGTAAGCATGAAAGTGTGAAAGAATACTATGGGACATAAAGGAGCTCTTGGTACAATGAAAATTATACGAATTCTGCAGGTCATTTGTTCTGATATATTTAATGCTTCTTCATGAATATCATTCTATTAATGTCCTTCTGATATTTATGAGATTTGGATCCAGAACTCCTATTGGTTCGAAATAAAGTCATTCTTGCTCTTGATAGTACATTAAGAATAATAAAACATGAAGAGAATCCTTTAGCTTTCTTGTAATTTAGTAAAATTATTTTCTATACAGATGCCTATTCTTTCCCTCACTTACCCGACTTGAATCTCTGGGCAAAAATAATTGATTTATGTGGTACCATTATGAATTGATGGTGTGCCTAAAGTGACTTTGCAGCAAGGCAAATGTTAGATAAAGAGACGAGAAACAGAATCCTGCATATTAAACTTAATATGGTAAAGTTGTCTATTTTTCCTCAACGTCCTTTAGTGGGGCCCAGAAATAGAGCTCTCCATGGGATGTGAAACACCTGATGATAAATGACTTTGCAAGTGCTGCTCAGGAATCAAAGTTCTAGCCAGAGAGGAGTGATGGAAAAACTGCTTGCTGGCGGGAAAACCACAACTGTTTGGGTCTTGGCCACCACATTTATATAGAAAAAAAAAATCAAAATAAGTTGAAATTGCTCATTTTGGCTGACTTTTCTACCACCTACCACTCCCTCCAACCTCCTCAACTCAGTTTCTGGAATATGGAAACAAGCTGATTCCCTCTGAAAGAAATAAGAGATGACTACATGTGTCTTGCAGATGGAATTTGAAAGGAGGTCTGGCATTTCTGGAAATAGATGATATTCTACTCATACCTTCTTGAGATAAATCTTACAGAGCAAGAAAAAGATAGAGAAAAAACACATTATAATGCATTTGCTATTCTATGTGACTTTAGGCCTATAAAATTCTCTTTGTTATTAGCATAGATTCTGATGAAGTAGCATTCATTTTCAACAATATTGGGGCTTATCTCCCGAACCTAAAAAAATCAATATTATATACTTTAGGTTAGTAAAACATGTGTGTCAACATATTTATATAATATTATACATTTAATTCCCTCTCATAATGAGATGTGGAATCCACACAAGGCTATCAATGATTGCATTGACTAACTTGTCAATTGTTCCTTTATCTGTTTTTATGTCCAAGACCCATGCTAGCATAAATGTATATACCATAAGCATATGGTATTTCATAAGATGCCTAAGTTCTTTGCCCTCATGGAACCTACTTATCTTAGATGAGTTTCATAAACTCTCTGGATATCTGTGAACAAATGAATTGCCTGACATGGGTTTGAATGTCCCTTCAATGCTCCCAGCCTATGCATTGCACAGAAGGAAGGCAGACTACGGTTTCCACACGTTACTTGCTCCTATTTCTTCCCTTTTTACAAGATCATTAGGAGGCTAAAGTAAACGTGAATAAATGTGTATAAGGTACTTCTTTTCAGACAGATCTAGCAGAGGGAGAAAAAGAAAAAAAAGGAAGGAAAGAAATCCTAAGCCATAGGATTTTGAAACTTGTGGTTTCAATTGGGAAAGCTTTTAAAATCAGGAACACATTTCTTGGTGTGCCCCTTCATGCTGTCTTCAACTAATATTAATCCTTACTCTCTTGGCATAACTGGGCTCTCTGAAGTTATGGTTAAGGTGCTCATAAATATTCATTATCGCTTTCTGAATTTCAGGCACTGATTTTTATTCACATTAATCCCCGCAATCACCTTAGGAGTAAATACTAATCAACCTCATTTTCCAGAGGTGAGTCAGAGAGATCAAATATCATGTCCGAGTTCACCTAGTAAGTGTTGGACCAGGATTTGAATGCAAACACCTGGCACCACTGCCTCATCCATCCATTACCTGACCATGCTGCCACTTCCATTGCTTTATGATTTTTCATTAGTGTTTATTGTACAATCTTCCCAGTGAAATTGAATTATATAGTTTCTTTTCATCACACTTTGATGAATGGCCAGGCAAGATCTTGTCTTTCTTTCTTTCTGCCATTGCAAGAAAGAGTAAGTTAATAATTATGATTTCAGTTTGCTGTTATTGATCTGAGAGGACGGGAGAGGGAGAGAGAAACAGAAACATCAATGATAAGAGAGAACCATCAATTGATTTTCTGCCTCCTGCACACTCCCTGCTGGGAATGGAACCACTCACTACTGGGGATGAAGCCCACAACCCTGGCTCCGAATGGGAATTGAACCAATGACCTCCTGGTTCCTGAGTTGACACTCAGTCACTGAGCTACACCTGCCTGGGCTCAGTTTGCTTTTGTTTTAATTTCCTTTGATGCAACAAATCACCACACACTTGGTGCTTTAAAACAACAGAAATTTATTCTTTTCCAGTTCTGGAGAGCAAAATTCCAAAATCAAGGTACTTTCTAGAGGCTCTCAGATAGAAATTCTTAGGGAAATTTTTGATGTTCCTTGGCTTATAGAAGCATCACTATCATCTTGGTCTCCATCTTCATACTTTCTCCTACCAAATGACCTCTGTGTCTCAAATCTGTCTCTTCTTTCTCTTATGGGAATACCAGTCACCAAACTTAGGGCCTGCCTTAAATCCAGGATGATATGATCTGAAGATCCTTAACTTAGTTACATCTACAAAGACTATTTTCAAATAAGGTGACATTCACCGGTACTAGAGGTTAGGACCTGGATATATCTTTTGAGGGTATTGTGATTGGGAGGAATGTAGAAGGAGCAATACATATATAAGACAATTAACTAATAAATAAACAAGACCATTTTAGAGAATGAAAAATGTATGAAAGAAATAAAATGGGAACATAGATCTGAGTCCTAAGTTTGATTTCTGAGTCCTAAGTACCTCCTTAAATATGTTATAGTTCTTGATACTCCACATAACTATATGATTTATTTTTTTAATCAAATATTATTTTGAGTTTTTAAATTTTTCATAAAATCCATCTTGTGATAAACTGGTAAAAAGAAACTATCAACTTCTTTGTCATTACTCATCTAACATGTCACAAAAGGTATTCATTCATTAAGGAAACTGCATATTAGATTCTCTGATTTCCTTAGGGAATTAGAGGAAATTGAATTAAAAAAAATATCAGTAAAGCATCAATTCTTAAAGCATTAATTTCCCCAACTCCAAGGCAGTAAAGCATTGTAAGGTTACTACCAAAAACGTCCTCCGGGATTTTTCTCTATAAAATTTTTGGAAAAAATTCAACTATTCAACCTGCTGTAATTGCTCATATTTTACTTACCAATTACAATTGTAAAATTTTCATAAAACATATTGGCAAACGACTTGAAGTCATTATGCAGGAAGTAATTCATTGAGTTTAGATGACTTCTTAAAACTCAGTTTGAGTTCAGTAGGGACCAGGACATCAGTCTCTACGATGTATCTGTTTCAAGGCCAAATTTACACCATGGCTGTATAACCACTGACTGCAAAAATCCGATATTTCATAAACTACTGAAGAGTTGTGTTAGCATACTTTCTGGATTTGGGACTGTTATATATGTTCATTTTGGTTCCACACAAATTATATTTTTTGTTTAATTTCAATCATTGGGTACAAGCAGCTGGAGTTCTTTTGCTTTAGTTCATGAACCTTTTTATAGTGCTGGGGGAAAAGGCACGTGTTCATTCTAAGTTGAGATATGAATTCAAGTGAAGGCCTAACCACTTGGCTGCACTTAAAGCAATATCAATGCTTATTTCAGCACATACTTCAACTCCACACCTTGCTGATTTGATATAGAATCAATTTCCATTATCTGGGCATGTGAGAATCTATCCAATATTAAGAGTTTAGACATCTACCTTCCCCATAGGTAGAATTGCTTTTATGGAAGGCATTTAGTAATAAGCTTTAAAAATCTATTCCATAAAGCACTACCATTCCAGTGTTTTTAAAATCTGCATTAACAAAAGAAGGTTAGAGAAATGATAAGGAGTAAAATAGTAAAAAATATCATACAAAACAAAAAGCGTGGGATTAACTCAAATAACTGTATTTGATAAGTTTGTGCTGCTCTCCTTTTGACCAGTGATAAGACATGATGTCTCAAATGGTGATGTTGGCAAGTTTGTCTAGATCAACTTCTCGCAGAAGTTTTATCCCTATTCATATGACCTACATAGAGTACCTGCTTTGTGCTAGGTGCTGCAGTATATACTTGATGTGCTGAGGTTAACTAAACACATATGGTACCAGTGCACATGAAATTGGGTGACAAACATTAGACAAAGACATACGTGAGTAAATAAACAATATTTTCATGTAATGATAAATCATCTGAAGCAATAAACAGGTTGAAGTGATGGACATTAACCAGAGAAGACCTAGTTATAAAGAAGATATTAAAATAATGTTTTCTTGGGAAGGAATCACTTAAGTTAAGTGCTAACTCAAATTATTCATTAGAAGGTCAGGATATGGGTTGTTAACCTGGAACCAAAAAAAGGGTAAATTTCCTGTCCTATGGTAGGATTCAATGTGATTTTACATATATATTAGTGTGTGTGTATATATATATATATATATATATATATATATATATATATATATATTAGAGGCCCAATGTACGAAATTCGTGCAAGGGGCTCAGCCCCTACTGCAGCAGTGGCTGCCTCTGCCTCTGCAACTGTAGCTTCACCTAGAAGGTCATCCGGAAGGATGTCTGGTCTAATTAGCATATTATGTTTTTAATATATATATATATATATATATATATATATATATATATATATATTGAGTGTCCAGATTATTATGACACCTGATGTTTGTAGGCTATTAACCATATACTGCATCATATGGGATATGGAAGCAGAAGGCCTGTTTGAACACTTTTGCTTTCTGCAGTTACCAAGATAAAATGTCTCCAATTCACACAGGAACACATGGATTGGACAGTTGAGCAATGGAAAAAAAGTCGTCCGATGAATCATGTTTCCAGTTGCATCATGCAGATGACAGAGTGAGAATTTGGTGGAAACAGCATGAAAGCATGCACCCCACATGCATAAGTACAACGCTTCAAGCTGGTGGGGCAGTGTTATGGTTTGGGGCATGTTTTCCTGGCATGATTTGGGCCCTTTAATTCATGTGGAACAACGTCTGAATAGCACAACATACCTAAGTATCATTGCTGATCAAGTTCATCCTGTCATGTTGATGGCGTATCCCAATGGAGATGGCTTCTTCCAACAAGACAATGCGCCATGCCACGGTGCTCCTTTTGTGCAGGAGTGGTTTCAAGAACGTGAGGGAGACTTTCCTTGCTTAGGTGGCCCCCACAATCACCAGACCTTAATCCAGTTGAACATTTGTGGGACCAAGTTAAAAGAGCCATCAGGCAGCTGGTTCCACAACCATCAAATCTCACAGAACTGGACAGTGCTATTCATCAGGCATGGTGTCAGATTCCTCGCATCACCTTTCAACACCTTGTGGAGTCAATGCCAAGAAGCATTACCACAGTATTGAAGGTAAAAGGTGGCTCAACAAAGTACTGATGGAGTGGTCATAATAATCTGGCCACTCAGTGTAAATATATTTCCCACATTCAAAGGCAGTCAAATTGCGTTATTTACCCATATCTTCAGAAAAAATAATCACTTCTACTGTTGTAGTAAACAACCTGCTTCGTATTTATAATGGTCAGGCCCTTTAGCAACGTCAACACGAAATTATAGGTAATTTGCCTACAAACATTAGGTGGTCATAATAATCTGACCACTCAGTATGTGTGTGTGTGTGTGTGTGTGTGTATGCCAAGTGACCAGAACACTGGAATGACTGGAACAGCTGGAATGGCCAGTCGCTATGACAACACTGCTTCAGCCAACTGGCCTGACCAGAGCCCCAATTGGTGCCCCCCCAACTTCTCGCAGCCCCTCCTGCCAGCTGGCCCAGACCCCAATTGGCCCCCTGCACCCTGATCGAAGGCAGAGCCAGCCAGCAAACCACCCATGGCCCCTCTCCATGGCTGGCACAGTCTGTGATTCCTCCCCACCCCTGATTGGGGGTGGGACCAGCTGGCCAACCTCCTTCCCCCCCTTCCCCCCCCCTCAACAGCCATCCCAGCCCTGATCATCCTCCTGCATCCCCTCCTCCTGACCGGCCTGGCCCAATTGGCCCCCATTGGGGTGGGTCAGCTGGACCCCACCCATGCATTAATTCGTGCACCAGGCCTCTAATCTAAACTAATAAAAGCGAAATATTAAAATTAACCGTTTCTCCGAGACAGGGTAAGCCAC
>PVJC01046021.1:0-13461 GCA_004026665.1 Murina feae
CTGAACCGGTTCCTTCCCTGGGGTTCCTTCCCTGGAGGCACCCTCCATAGCAGAGGCCTCCCACACCCCTGCCAGGTCCTCTGACCTTGACAGGTCTGAGTTCACATCCTGAGCAGGATCCCGGCCTCGCCCTCCGAAAGACCAGCCTTCAGCCTGGGGCTCTCACCGAGCACCAAAAGGTACTCCTCTGGGCGGAGGACCAACAGATTCAGAAGTGTGTGGCCCCGAAGGTCAGTCAGGGAGGGGGGCCCAGGCACTGGTGTTGTGGCAGCTCTGCAGATGCAGGCAGTCACAGGAACCCAGGGCTTCTGGGTGAAACGAGGGCTCTGGGTGCCAACAGGAAGCATTCATCAGGCCTGGGGCTAGGCTGGCGCAGGAAGCATTCATCAGGCCTGGGGCTAGGCTGGCGCAGAACTATTCCCCAGCTCTAAACTCGTGCAGAAGCACGCAGATCAGGTCTATGCCTTCATTGTCACTGCTGAAGAAGGAAGTCTTGGCTTACCCATGCCAGCCAGGTGTGAGTGGGAGGGCAGAGTAGTCAGCGGCCAGAAGCTTCACTATGAACAGGCCCATTGCCAAGGTCACGAAGAGGATGGGCAGCAGCAGATCAAAGAGTGAGGGGTGTGTGTGGCACAGCCGCTGGGTCAGCAGGGCAGCCACCTGCATGAGAGTGCTGGCAAGGGCACCATCATGGGAGTCAGAGTGGATGCTGGAGGCCTCGGGCTCTGTGCCTCCAACCCCGTCCCTTGGCCACGTCCGACTGCTCTCTGGGATCTCGCAGAAGCATCAGAAACACCTCCTCCAAGGTGGTATCTGCAACCTCGCAACCTGCCAGGCACAGATGGTGCCGGTTCTGCTACGGCGCCTGGAAGACCCTCTTGGGGAAGACGCAGTTCAGTGTGTGCCCGCTGCAGTCCCTGAGAAACGCTTGTGAGATGTAGGTCTGCATCAGGGCCATGGTGCAAGCTGCATCCTGCAGGCTGTCCAACTCCAGAGCGGAAAGCTGCTTCATGTCAGGCAGAGGCCTTTGCCGTAGGCCTCAGTAAGGCTGAAGAGGGCGCTACAGTAACGGAGCCGGCCCTGCTGCGGGATGGCCACATGGTCACTCAGCACCTCCACCTCGTCCAGGTGGTGGGTTGTGGGGATGATTGTCCAACCTTCTTATTGGACGAGGACGTCCCATATGCTGTGCTGGGAGCAGGGGTCTACTCCACTAGTGGGCTCATCCAGCACCACAGTCTTGAATGTGCCAAGGAAAGTGGCACAGAGGGACAGCCTCCTCCGCAGGCCTCCAGACAGTGCACGGGCTGGCTGGTGCTGATGCTGCGTCAGCAACCTGTTGCCAAGCGCCCAGGTCCGCTGAGGCGACTTGATGGATGTGAAGAGGAGCAGGTGCTCCAGGACAGTGAGCCTGTCCAACAGGACATCCCGCTGAGGACATACTCCCAGCTCCTTTCTGACCACAGCCAAGTCAAGTCTGTCTGCAGGTTCCTGCCATACTTGAGGGTGGCCCCAGAGGTGGGCGCATGCAGCCCTGTCACCAGTGACCTTCCACTCAGGCTGGGCTGCCCTCACTCGGGAACTGTGGACCCACTCAGTCCTGCAATCCCAAGAGCCATGGGGGTGGCCAGGATGAGGGCACGTGGTCCCCTCTGGGCAGGAGCCAGTCCCTGGGTGGCCCCCACCCCAACAGAGTCATTAGACCAGAAGGCAGGACCTCCCGGAAGTGCTCCATGCTCCTAGCCTACCCTCTGGGCAGGCTGCAAGGCCCGCAAGAACTTGAGTAAAATCAATTATGCAGTTCCCCCTTGCTTCCATGAAGTTTCCATACCCTGCAACAGCTAGCCCAACCTGAGCTGGGCATGGGAAGCGGGAAACCCATGCATTGTTGGGGATATAAAGTCTATATTCTTCCTTCCCCAGCACTGCCAAGAACAGGGACATCAGGGAGGTCTCTCCACCCAGGTGAAGCTGTGCTGAGCCATCTGGCACCACCAGCAGCAACAGGCACCAAAACTCCTTCAGCACAACCAACCAGTTCCATTCCCAAGTGTTCTTGGTTTAGGGAAGACAAAATTTCTGCTCAGTTTCCCTATTCTACTTGTCCCAGCTTACTGTCCTATCATTCATTCAACTTTTAACATTTTTCTTTATTTTTCTCCATTACACCAAAGCCATACTTTTCAGTTAGTTAGAACTCTTAGGCTCAAGGCTTAATTGTTCCTACAGTTGAGATTTGTGCCACCCCTGACATGGGTATGGTCACAGGGGCCTGCAAGACAGTACACAGGCTGCCAACCGTCTCTCAATAGAGACAAAAATCTGATGGTTTTCTTCTTTGCCCAGTTGGGCACCTGCCCTTTTAACAACTGAATTCAAATCTGTAAGAAAATTAAGATTACATAATGAAGTATAACATTGGCACTGTGGCCACTTCTGACAACTAAATCTTCTGCTACTACACGTGACACATGGTTAACCTTAACCAAAAGTAAACAGCCAGCATTTCTTAGATTGACATTTATCAACACACTTTAAGTACACTCTTACTTTCAAGAAAATATACATTCAACAAAGTACAATAAACCTTCTATAATAAAACTAAGAGCAGGCAAATTAAAAATATCCCCATTCTGCTTCAGTAAGCAACATTTCCTTTTGTGATTGGCAATTTCAGAGAGAGGGGCAGCCCTACCGTTTCAAGATGGCATCACCCATGAAAGCCACATGCAATGCCCCACCTTTCCAACATGGCATCCCCCATGAAAGCCACATACAATGCCTCACCTTTCCAAGATGGCAGTCCCCATGAAAGCCACATGCAATGCCCCACCTTTCCAAGATGGCTTCCCCCATGAGAGCCATGTGCAATTCTGCCTGTAGGGCAGCTGCTCAACCCTCCCTTTCAGATATAAGTGATAACTTGCTTATATTACATAACTTAACAAGACAAAACTCAGACAATATACATTCAAACAGCACATTTTTAACTTTTATACTGTAGATACAAGGGAAAAATTTAGATCAAAACTTTTATCTTTTGAAAAGCCAGCAAGCCTGAGGAATTTAAAATGCAAATTAACCACATTTCTGGCCTGAGCCAGAAAGCTGTTTCTTGGCAAAATAAACTGCTAGTTTAAACAAACAAACATACGTTGTCCCAAACCCATGATGATCAGTGACTAGAGACAGACAAGGGAAGGGGTGACCTGCTTTCACAGATCATCACTCAGATGCCTGCCTTGCCGCATCCCTTGGGAGCTTAGATTTGTCTTAATACAGTGCACCCGGGCCTGGTCACCTCCACGTGGGGGTGAGTCACCATTATGCATTATGACAAATCGCGGAACCGCAGGTTGGGGCCCACTCGGACTCCATAACCGAGTTCGTGGAGCCACACAAAGGAGAGGAGAGGGCAGGCCCCCTCCCTCCACACTCACGCACTTTCACCCGATATTTACTCAGAGTTTAAAATACATTTTACCCCACTCCTAATTCCTGACCTGAGGGGCCTGCTCTCACGGGATACCCACCCAGAATTTCCTGACCTGAATGAGAGGTTGATCACGTCCCTCCTTCTACTCACTTGGAGTAGGCTGATTAACTGATGGGCCCTACCTTACAGATTCTGTCGACACGTCCAGAAGTGTTTGTCCACTCTCTTCAGGTGCCGGCCGGGTCCTGAGGTGAGGTCCAGGAGCACTGGAGTTCCCCCATTTAATTCTGCTAAAATCAGCAGCGCGTGCCTTCGGAGGTCTGTTCTGCGCCCCCGGGTCCCTAACCCCATTCTCTAACTGGAGGCAAGAGCCAGCATTCGATTAGTTCCCAGCAGGGAACCAAAATGTTGCATAAAGACCAAAAAACTAAGTGACGCTTTGAAGAGGTGGAGAAATCACAGTTTTAATAACACACTTGGACTCTGGGGTGTCTGAAATCCCAAATACAAGCAAGAACCTTGCTCTATAACTGCCCCTCGAGTTCATTGATTTGCAAATATACTCCCTCCCCCCAGGTGTGCTTAGGTTTGGGCTCAGAACAAAGCCCCCTGCCCTACTGCAGAACAGGGCTTTGTTTGGTTTAATGGCCTAACATTCCTTGCAAAACCAGTCTTCCTCCTCATGAGGAACTTTCTGAGGGAAGACAGGGCTGCTCCAGGTCACAACAGCCCTTCTAGGAAAGCAGGACTGAGGGATGGAAGACAGAAGGGCTGTCTCCAGACAGGGCAGCCAGGAGCCACCCAGGGAAAGCCTCAGTGTGCCCAGGCAGGTGAGATGCTGAGTCCTCAGGAGGAGACACAGGCCTCGCACACACAGAGATGCCCTGACTTACTCAACAAGAGGTGCTTGGAGCTTGCTTAGCGTTTACCAACACTCCACAGCTTCCTGCCTGGCTGGCCACTAATAGTTCATGGCAAGTAAGTCTCTGCTCCAATAAGGCAGTGGCTTCTCTGCCTCTGAACTCCCTTCAAGCTTAACACAGCTGGGCACCCACCTGGTCCTCATTAAAATCCTTCTGAACCTGAATCTCCCCACCTTCCCTTGCCCCCATCTCCACCCTTGCACTCCCACAGCCAGTCCTGAAATGTACCCACCTCTCCTTACCTTCCTAAGGCCTGGAGAGGCATGTGCCAATAGGAAGGGCAGGTCAGAGCCTCGGAGTCTACAGATCTGCCTGGTCTCCTGGCAGAAACTCCTATAGGCAAACAGGGACTCACTGTCAGCAAACTCTCTAAGCAGGTTCTCTTCACCCTCCTCCTGTGAAGATGCTCATTCGTAACATTTGAGTCAGACCCTGAATCTCATGGAGAACCAGGGATCGGTAAGAACTTGACCTAAGAATCTCCTGTAGGAGCCAGGTTTTGATGAACTCACTTATAAAAAGTATCACTGTAGGCAGGTGAGTATGCCAGGTTCCTCCAATTGTACACTTCTGTGTAATAATGGACCATCTCCTCAATTTATGTGCCAACAGTGATGTGGATTTGGAGTAAAAAACTTAGGTCACATTTGGGCCCTGACACTTACTAGCTGGCTGACCTCGGAAAGTCACTTAATCTTTCTGAGCCAATTTTCTTGCTTATAAAACGGGCACAATAACTGTATCTTCACCACATAGATGTTGTGAGGTTTATATGAGATACCACATGTGAGCAGGATTGATAAACTGTGAAGTAGTATTCAAATGTTACTAATTACTAACAGGTCATAATGACTGCAATCAACCAAAACCTCCCTTTACATAAGCAAATGCTTACGGTGACATTAGAAACACAAAAAAAGATCATAGTTGATGGACCTGCTGGTGACCCCTCCCTGCCCAGGGGCATCGACTGCCCTGAAGCTATCACAGGCGATGGTGAGTGCTGACCTCCAGGTGGCTGCTCCCAGCAGACCTGCACCCCCTCCTGGATCCAGAGACAATGCAGGCATGCTGATAAACTCATGGAAACATTGTGCTAATGCTACATGCTAATTGCACTTCCTTGGGTAAGCACCATAAAAAAAAATCCATTGCAGTTTTTAGAAACAAGATGCCAATTGCATTTAACCAGGAAAGCACTGAGCATCACCACTTTACAGAAGGAAAGCTCCCCATGCCCCAGGGCTCGGTTCTGGAACAGGAGCTAAGAGCTATGGAGAGATGGGTCTTGTGGGGAAGCCAGGACTCCCTGAGAGAGCAGTGACTTACGTGTTTCTCAGACTTGCATCATCTCAGCACCAAGGAGGACAGGCAGCATCCTGCCGCAGATTTAACAAATGTAGAGAATTAAATAAATGCATGCCAAAAGCCTAGAGAGATGAGCAGGAGTCAGTTCCAGCACTTTAAGAAACATGTATGAAAGGGAAATTGTAATTGTACCCATTAATGAGAGAGAGAGAGAGAGAGAGAGAGAGAGGACCATGACCATACATCTCTTCTCTTTAATAAAAGAACTCCTTGGACCAGTTCACAGAACTGTCATTTAAAACCAACACCCTATTCCAACACCAACCAGAGTGTCCTTCCAGTGTCCCCACTCTTACCCCTGCCCCAGCAGGGCCAGTCAGAGCCAGGTAAGAACAGGAAGCAGGTGAGACCAGCCATGGAGAGTGGGGAGGATCCTGACTCCATGGGCTTAATCTGGACTAGTCCAGCCTTGACCCCATCTTCCCAGGAGCCTCCAGAGTCAGGGGCTCCTCTAAGGAGGCACTGCTCCCACCACCACCATCTGAGGTCACAGGGAGAAGGCAGGCCCAGGGTATCCCTGAGCAATCTCCCAAGTGATGGGCACAGGGGCTGGGAGGGGAGAGAGCAGAAGGCAGCTCCCAGCTGCTTCTAGCAGCCTCTTCCTCTCCAGCTCCTCCCCCACGTCCATCAGCTCCCCCATGGTCCCAACCTTGACCAGGCTTCCTCTTGTCGCTGGGGCTCTCTGGTGAGATAGAGGGTCTAGAAATCAGGGCCCAAGGGGAGAGGCCCTACACCCAGAGGCTGGCCAGTGGGTGGTGACTGTGTCGTGAGCAGTAATAGGATATCCATATTTTCTGCATCGGGGTCCGCTTCTCTTCCATCTAGTGGACCTGCCAGAGACCTCCAAAACAGGAGGCTGCTCTGCAGTGAGGAAGAGGAAAGGACAGGGCCTGGGGGCGGGAGTCCTGAGCTGAACGAGAAGGGAGCTGGATCCACCCACTAGCCGAGTGACTTTTATTTTAATAAATCACTTAACCATCAGAACCTTCATTTCTACTTCTATCAGATGGGCTAACAATACTCGCTTCTCTGGGCTTTTGTTAGGTTTGAATGAGAAGTTGGAGGCATGTGTCCCCTGTAATCCATAAAGCTTGCTATCCACCACCCACCCCATGCCCGACCTGCAGAGTTGTCCCTCGCCACCCTCTGCCTTTGTATCGTACTGGATACAAATAACGTGTTTTTATACACATTATCTCACTAGGCCCTCCCTCGGAACATGGAGGTGAGTGACTTGCCCAGTGTCACACAGAATTAGTTACCAAACCCAAATTGCTAAACACTGAGCTCTGCCCCAGCGTGGGGAATGCAGGCGCTAGTAACTGCCTTAAAACCCAGGGGCCAGTGATGGTCATCAACATGTCCATAGAGAATCCCAGGCTCACTCATTCCAACCTAGGACTCCGCAGGCCGTGTACAGCTCTTGCCATATTGAATCCTCACACTAGCATGCAAGGGAGCCACGATGGCTACTACCTGGCAATGGAGGTTTACCAAGTTAGGAACTTGCCAAAGGTCACCCAGTCAATGGCAGATTGGGGCTGTAACACAAACTCAGGTCTGCCTTTCCCCAGCCAGTGCTCACATGGGTAGAAATCCAGTGATTCGGCATTCTCTGCATCATTTTCTTTTCCTCTTACTCCAGGGAGCATTCCTTTGCCTCTCCCTGACCCTAGCCAGACCCAGGCCTAAAGGGTAAGGGTCACAGTTTCTGAGAGTCAGGTCCTTTCCAAACCTCCCCTCTGTACCCTGGCCCCACACTCTACCGCACAATGTCATGGACCCAGTCCAAAAGCTCAGCAACCCTATTGTCCCAGATCCCCAAACTGGTTGACAATGCATGGGTTAATGGACAGGCCAAGTTAGTTCTCTTATGGAAGTTGAGGTTACTGTCCCAGGTTCTTTTGACGAAGAGCAGGGGTTTTATTGAGGATCAGAGCAAAGACACATACACATGGACGCACAATTAGATGCTTGAATCACACACGGTTTATTTACCCAAATCCTGGCAGCTTCTAGGGCTCAGGCAGGCCACCTGGCCAT
Source organism: Murina feae (assembly GCA_004026665.1). NCBI lineage: Eukaryota > Metazoa > Chordata > Mammalia > Chiroptera > Vespertilionidae > Murina > Murina feae. The sequence goes on from PVJC01046021.1 coordinate 7,771, forward strand.
CCTCGCGATAAGACACACAAGGGGCAGATCCTCGACACAACAAGGTGCGCACCATGGGCTCAGGGCTTGGCTCAGGTTTCAGCTTCTTTCTCGCACGCTCTGGCCTCTGGCTCAGCTGGGCTTCAGTCCGACAGAGCCTCCGTACTCTGGCAGTCTCAGGAAGGGGAGGTGAGAGGAGTCACACCGTGGAGAAGCGGGTGGACAGCTCTGAGGCGCTCGCTCAGGAGCTCCTCTTTTAACACATTTTGGCGGGTTTCTTCAGTGTCTTATCGTTGGTGCCTGATATGGCTTCTGCCATTCTATTTATTTCACACATTTAGGGTGTAACAGGGTGTAACGGGGTATAACATTTTTTACTTTAGCATTTCTAGTTTTTTGTAAAGTAGTTCACACATCCTAAAACTCAAAAAGTCTTTTCACTGCAAACTAAACTCTATTTAATACATTTCATATACCTAACTCACACACTCTTCAATAATTACTATAACCAAACTCTATCTAATACATTTCATATACCTAACTAACACACTCTTTAATAATTACTGTAACCAAACTCTATCTAATACATTTCATATACCTAACTAACACACTCTTCAATAATTACTGTAACCAAACTCTATCTAACACATTTCATACACCTAACTAACACACTCTTCAATAATTACTATAACCAAACTCTATCTAACACATTTCATATACTTAACTAACACACTCTTCAATAATTACTATAACCAAACTCTATCTAACACATTTCATACACCTAACTCACACACTCTTCAATAATTACTATAACCAAACTCTATCTAATACATTTCATATGCCTAACTAACACACTCTTCAATAATTACTATAACCAAACTCTATCTAACACATTTCATACACCTAACTAACACACTCTTCAATAATTACTGTAACACCTAGCATAGACACCAGGGTGCTTGGGCTCTGCACAGCCTCGGTTCCAGCTGACCACCCCCACAGGGTATCATGTGCCCCCATCTTGGCACACCAGCCCCCCTTTCCCCCTCCTCCCTCCCACTATACCCCCAAGGGGTCCAAGCACAGAGACCAGAGAAACAAGCAGTCAGTCCTTCCAGGCAAAGGGGCACCAGGCCTTCCCTGGGAGCAGACCCTCCATTCTGGCCTTTCCTGCTTCCAGCATAGATCCTATCTTGCCTCAGCCTCCTAGACAGGCTGCTCACACCAGGGACCCAGCCACAGCAAGACTCCCCCCACTCCTGCCACCTTCCTCCTTGGCCCCCTTGCTGCCACACCTGGCAGGCACCAGCCCTTCTGTCCAGGTAGCTGGCACACAGCATGGGGGGCAAGGGGCATCCCTGCTATACACGTGGGAACTGTTGCAGAGCTGGTGCTGAGCAGCAGCACTACTGTGTCCTATAGTGTGTCCCAGCTGTCGGCTGCGGGAGGCAGATGTGAAGATGAAGGGGCACAGAACAAGGCCCCAGGGTGTAAAGCAAAGCCCAGGAACACAGAGGCCTTGGAGCACAGTGTCCCCAAGACTTGGGGGCTGGGAGTAAAGAGGAGGAGTAGACCTCACTCACACATGCACCCTGAATGCTGAGGCCTGGGCACTGTTGGAACAAGGAGAGCAAAAGTAAAGGGCCTAAGTTTAGGGAAAATTCAAGTGTTATTCTCTCAGAGAGACCCACACAGGGTAGACTGCTAGGGCTGGCGGGTCCTTCTCCCCTTCTCAGACACTCCTGGTTCTTGGTCTCCACCAGCCAGGCCTCCAGGGGGCTGGCTGTGTGGGTTGTGCACTGTACTACCTCCAGGGTCCCACTCACACAGAGGACGATGTGTAGAGTGCAGTGGCATGGCGCCCTCTAGGGCTGAGTACAGGCTACACACCCCCCAACTGGGGAACTGAGGAAAAATGCAAATTCTCCTGGGTGTTTGTATCCAGCTTGTCTTAATGTGAATTCATTTGGGGGTTTCCCCAGGGTGTTTTGGCCTTCTTGGAGCATTGTTCCTAAAATGTCCGACAGGTGAAGCCCACACATGTTCTTAGGTAGAAGCAGGCATGCCATTCACTAAACACAGAGTCACGTGGGGAGAAAGTGGCTCCCTTTCCCTTCTCGTTCAGTCCCTCCAACCATGTCCAGGAGAAAGACTCCATCAGGTGCCCTTCTGTGCCTCTCTCAGTGCCTGTCACCGTCCACGAAACACAAGCTGCAGGCCCGGCCCAGCAGCTCTGTAGGCAGCCCCTGGCGGGAGCCAGAACACTGTTCTGTTGCCCTCTGTGTGCTTTGTGGTGATCTATTCACTGGAAGTAACATTGGCTCTCCAGTCAGGTGAGAACTTGTAGTTCTCCTCTCAAGTATATTTAAATCAATTTAGAAACAGTCACTCTTGAATGACAGTTCAGAGAGTACCCACATGTAATAACACGAAAGAAATACAGCAACAACTTCTTTTGGGGAAACCCAAGGGTACATGTAGCAATGGGATGGAGGAGTGCTGAGTATTTGTTAGTGTGTGCCCATGAATGTGTGTGGTGTGAACATATGTGCACAGGAGTGAGCGTGTCTGGTGTGAGTGTGTGTGCATGGGAATGTGCATGAGTGTGTATGGAGAATTGTGAGTGTCTGTGGTGTGTGCGTGTGTGCATGGAGGTGAGTGTGCATGAGCATGTACTGTGTGAGTGTATGTGTTTATAGGGGAGTGTACATGTGCACATGTGTGCTGAGGAGCCCTGGCCCTGGAGTCACATGGACCTGAGAATTACTTCCCTCACTAAACTTGGTGTCCTATCTGTACACACCTGCCTCATCTACCTGACAGGACTGTTATGAGGAATGAGTGAAAGTATATTTGGAAAAGTAGAAGAAATCTTATTAATTGTAACATGCCACAGGTGGCTGGGACCTGGCACCCACCTGCAGACAGGGGTGGAGTGGCTATCTAATCAAATAAAAGAGTAATATTGAAATTGACCGTTTCTTTGGGATGCCTAAGCCACACCCACCAGCCAATCAGAGCAACTGTATGCAAATTAACCCAGCCAAGATGGAGGTCGGCAGTCACAGAGCTGGAGTAAACAGATGCTTCCGTTGCAGTAGGAGTAAACTGTCTACCAGCCGGCTCGGCTTCTCCAGGCTCCAGGCAATAACACATTTGCAACATTGTCTCAATTATAGAAGCCTCGGAGCTGAACCAAACAGCAGGTTCTGTTGCACCAGCAATGGAGGAAACTGCTTGCCTAGGCCAGCTGAGCCTCTAACTAAGGCAACATTCTTTCAATTATAGAAGCCACTAGCTAAAGCAGACAGGCGGCTTCGTTACCTGCTTAGGCCTTGGCTTAAAGGAGCAGTGTATCAATTATAGAAGATAAATAAACCCCAGAAACCTGTTTCCAGCCAGCCTTGCTGGGACATTGGGTCAATGGGAGCTTGTGGGCAGTCTGAAAGCCTGAAAATAGCCCTCAGGCCCGCACCCAGGCTGGCCACACCCCAATGGGGTGAGGGACCCCACTGGGGGGCTTGGCCAGCCTGAAAACAGCCATCAGCCCCTCACCCAGGCTGACCAGGCATGCAAGCAGGTGGACATCCCCAGAGGGGTCCCAGACTTCGAGAGGGCACAGGCCAGGCTGAGGGACCTCCCGAGTGCACAAATTTTTGTGCACCAGGCCCCTAGTTAATAGATGAAACAACTGCAAAGCTCCTCTAGGGACCTCCAGGCAAATCCCGCCACAGCCCAGCATGAAAAGGGCCCGACCTCCGTCCCAACAAGAGCAGGTGGGAGAGTTGATGCCACTTTGAGGTCCAGTCGATGCTGAAGTTCACCAAGGTCACCAAATGCACTGAACACTTTACTGTTTACAGCACTATGAGGAGCCTCAGAAGTCAGCCCTGCTCCCGGCCTTCCCAGTGTCTGCCTCTGTCTCACCACAGCCTGCACCTGTTGCCCAGGGCCAGCACCTCCTTAAGAAATGGGGCGTGTGGGGCACTGTAAAGAGGACGGGGAAGGGGGATGACCCCCTCCACCACAGGCCCTCATGGGGCCTGACCATACTGTGGCTGACCAGCCCCACATGGACCCACCAGCTGGACAGGCGGGCCAGCTTGAAACTGCACACAAGAGCCACGCTGAGCCCAGGTAGCTGCTCACAGGAGCCACGCTGAGCATGGGGAGCTACATGCGGGAGCCACGCTGAGCCTGGGGAAGCAAGGGCAGAAAAAGTTGACATGAGTGAGGTGGCGGGTGGAGGAGCCAACCAGAGAGGGGACCCCCACCACAGATTGCAAGCTCCCAGAACCACGCTTCTTATCCCCTCCCAGTATCCCCTCTCACCTGGCAAGACGCTGGGCATGCAGCAGGTGCTTAATAAGTGCTCTAGTCCCGATGGATAGAGAAGGGAAGCACTGTGAGTCATCTGCAGTTACCATCCCCTCGCTCCTGCATAGCTCTCTCCACTTTTCACAACAAACATTCAAGAGCCTTGCGTGATTTTCTTACTAAGCCAAGTCAGAAACGCTTCCATCAGTCCTGGCTCTCCCCTTCCTGCTGACAGTAGCTTCCCTCTCCCTGCAGCAGTTTCCTCACTGCAACATGAGCATTACGCTGTCTGCCCGCTGTCCCTACAAAACAGAGGCACCAGCAAGACACCGGGCAGGGACACAATGGAGGCTGAGCCCCACACAGGCCATGGAGGAGGCTGGGCTCTGAGCAGGCCTCTCATGGAGCCACAGCCATCTGTGCCACGGTCTCAGGACAGTGGTGCGCCCACGCCCAATGGCCTCGCACAGCCGGACTCTGTGGCCCTGGAGAGTTGACTTGAGTAGGGCCCAAAGTTACAAATCAAGAATTCTTGCGGGACAAAGCCTAGCTGTTCCCACTAGGGGCCCCAAGTAAACGTGTGCTGGCTGTATGATTAGATAAGCACGTGGTGAGTGAACAGGACCCTGCCATGCTCCTTCCTAGGCTTACTCTATCCCAAGCCCTGCCCTGGCCCTGCGTATCCACATCCCTGCTTCCCTCCTTCCCCTCCCTTTCCTTAACATAAGCCTCAGTTCCTTTTGGACCCAAGCCCTCTTCTCTTCTTCACTCATCTCTTGCCCCCAGCAGCCCAATGCCTGGATCCTTGGTCTCTTCAGGTTTCCCAAACCCACAGCCTCCCAGCAGAGTCAGTTCTACCCCTACTCCCTGTGCCTGTTCAGGTGGCTAAGGTGAGGAGGCTTCAGAAAAGGTGGTGCAGGGTGCGAGACTCTAGAGAACTGGGGGATGCCCAGCCCACCCAGGAAGCTGCCGGCCAGCTGGAGGAAGTCCAGGCAGAGTAGAGACCTCTCAGCTCATACCTACACCCCGGATTTGGGAAGGGGTCCCCTCCACCCCAGAGCTCTCTTCTCTGGGGTGTCTCCAGGCTCCAAGCAGTTCTTAGTCAGAGCAAGAACTCTTTCCTTAGACGTCAAAATTATCCACATAAAATGTGGCAGGGACGAGAGAGCACTCAGATGGGTTTCAAGACTTGGTTTGTTTCCTCAAAAAATTAAAAATGGATCTCCCTTTTGACCCTGCGATCCCACTTCTGGGAATATATCCTAAGAAACCAGAAACACCAATCAGAAAGGACATATGCATCCCTATGTTCATAGCAGCACAATTTACCATAGCTAAAATATGGAAACAGCCTAAGTGCCCATCAACAGATGAATGGATTAGAAAACTGTGGTA
>PVJC01046022.1:0-13490 GCA_004026665.1 Murina feae
GTTTGATCTAGTTTCGTGGCTGTTGGCCTCCATCTTGGCTGGGTTAATTTGCATACAGCCGCTCTGATTGGCTGTTGGCCTCCATCTTGGCTGGGTTAATTTGCATACAGCCACTCTGATTGGCTGGTGGTAACAGTCACATTTGCATGTTTTGCTTTTATTATAGAAGATATCTAATCAAATAAAAGAGTAATATGCAAATTAACCCTCACTCTGTTACACCCACAAGCTGCACCCACCAACCAATCAGGAACAAATATGCAAATTAATTCAACTAAGATGACGGTGGCCACAGAGCTGAAGTTGCCCTGGGCAATGGAGGAAGCCAGGCTACAAAGTTTCAATTATAGAAGATAAACCCCAGAAACCTGCCAGGCTGGGACCTTGGGTTGCCAGAGGCAACCCAGGCTTTGAGAGGGGGACCATGACAACAAAGTTTCAATTATAGAAGTTGCATAAATTCCAGATACCTGCTTGCAGCCAGGCACTCCAGTAGGGACACGAACCCTGAAAAGGCTGTGGGCAGCCTGTAATGGCTCTCTGCCCCTCACCCAGGCTGGCGAGGTATGCCAGTAGGGATCCAAACCCTGAAGGGACTGTGGGAAGCCTGAAACGGTCCTCTGCCCCTCACCCAGGCTGGCCAGGCATGCCAGCAGGTGGACATCCCCCGAGGGGCCCCAGACTGTGAGAGGGCACAGGCTGGGCTGAGGGACCCCTCCCGAGTGCATGAATTTTTGTGCACTGGGCCCCTAGTATATATATAAAAACCTAAGTGACCAGACAACCCTATGAATGGACAACCCGCAGGCTGGCTGGTAGCTATGATGTACACTGACCACCAGGGGGCAGCTCCTGCGTTGAGTGTCTGCCCCCTGGTGGTCAGTGTGCTCCCATTGCAGAAGCATTGCTCGGCTGACAGACGGGCGTCAGACACAAGGCTCATGGCTGGTAAGTTTATCTGCAGTGAGCCTCTCTCCCATAGACACTGCCCCTGAGCACCAGTGGCAGGCACAGTGGGGCTGAGATGTGCAGAAGTGGCACAGTACCCAGCCCAGGCTTGGGATTAATGCAGATAGTGGCCTGGAGCCTAAAGAGCTAGCAGGTAAGGCCCAGCTACGGTGATGCAGAGGTCCACTGATCTCCACAGGCCAGGGTGTGGGACCCCACCAGTGCACGAATCCATGAACAGGGCCTCTAATTAAATGTAAAAGTTTAAGGACTTTATACAAGGTCATTCTGGTTAGTGACTAAAATAATGAAATCCATCTTCCCACAGTTGTAATTCAGAACTCTCTCAATATATTTGCTAAAACACCAAAATCAGAGCTCTTCTCTATGCCCTAAATAAATGCATTTTTAGTACGTGGTCTTTTAAAAACTCAGCCATACTCTAGAATACTAAATAAATTTTTGAAATTGCCTAAGGCAAAACATGCTCAGAAACTACAAATAAGTTGATAGGTTCTAAATAAATTTGTTTTAAAATTAATGAATGTTTAATGTTTTGGAATTATCGCAGTTTTATTGCTGCAGAAATGTTTAAATCAGAAGAGCAAAAAGGATACCTGAATAGAAATAAACAGGCCAACTAATCTCATAACTTAGAGACTGAAACTTGCTTGCTCTAAAAAGGTAATCTCTGAAGGAGAAGTTATTTTCAAACTGATTTGACTTGTAAATACTACTGTTTCCATTCATTTACCACTCTTCATATTAATTCTAAATTTGATTTTCCTATTTATCTTCCCTTCTCCTGTCTGTATAAGTGATTCCAGTAAAGCACACTCTCTTTTCCCAACGGTGTCATAACAGTGCTATTCTTTCCTAATTCTAATACCTTTTTCAAGTCTTAATTGCTTTTGATGGCGTTTTTTTCTTTCTCTCCTGCCACTTCATTTTTTAATAGTAAAAGTTTCTCATTCTAATTCCTTGGAATGAGTTATCCAACATCAACAACAAGATTTAAAGTTCAGTCTCTGAGGGGTGATAATCTAGATATATCTAAAGTATTAAATATAGAAAAGTGCATGTAGACTTTCAAATAAATATGTGGATATTGATATAGATGACATGAACAATTAATTTGTTAAGCTTTTGAATGTTATGCTGTAATATCTATGAAACTATTTCACTTTGAAATTAGAATAAAATATTCAAATTTATTACTTACTCTTACCCATTTCCAAACTGCCTTTAACGATTGAGCTCACACTCTCGACAGTTCCCATTAATTTCTTCATCTATATTTTATTTTTAAAATTAAATGTTTTAACTTTTTGGCCAAGATCCTACCCATTTTAGGTAGTTTCAAATGGGGGCCTTTTTTTTAGCAGAGTTTTCACTACCTGCTAATCTGAGCTCATTTCAGAACTTCATTAGTACACTATTTATTCTGTCTTTGAGATCATTAACGAGGCTTCACATAAGACCAGACCGGCATTCATCCCTATGGCACCCAGAGAACACGGCATTGCTTACCACCACTCTGATTCAAGTGCATCACTCTGATTTTAAACATTATGACAGAGCTCAACACAAAGCCTATTTAAATTAGCTTCTCTGAGTAAAACTTGACTGAAATTTAATAAGACACATCAAAACCCGGTGATAATTAATACAATAAGATCTTCTGCAAGTCTATAGCTGTTAATCCTGTTTGTTTCCCCCACAATTAACTATTTCTGTGTTTATTTTTCCCGTAGTGAGTTCTTTCCTTGATATTTGTGTTCATTTTGTTAGTAATGAAAGATCTTGTCAACCTCCATTAATACTTCAATATCTTTTAGTTTGGCAAAGATTATTTAACTTTTCACAGTGCACACAAAATAAATCCAGATGGTATGCTTATATCAAAACTAAATATATGTAATTATAAAATCCAAGTTAATATTTTCCCAAACTTTTTATGACTCCAAAAATTAGAACAAGCAACTGAAAATGAGTAAACCACATATTTTGTGGGCTTTATTCTAATTAAATATAACAGTAGAGAAAGAAGAAGACCTACAGCTTAAACAGGGTTATAAGATATTTAATTATATCTAATAACAATATTAATGCATAAATATGAATTCTAATTTTCAATCAGCTTGCAATATTTTATGCCAACCTTTAAGAAAAGGTGACATTACCTATATTTTATATTTACCTAACAGGAAATTTTCAGGGAAAATAATTTTGAAATAAAGGTAATAAAGAATATATGAATTTGAAAATTACGATTTTTGAAAACTACTGAGTAATTACATTTGTTCCACAAATGTCCTAAAATCTGTATACAAATTTATCTCCCTATATAAATTTTAAAAAATGAATGAAATATTACCATTTGCTACTGCATGGATTGTCTTAGAGGTATTATGCTAGGTGAAAGAAGTCAGCCAAAAAAAGACAGAGACCATGTTATTTCACTTATATGCAGAACCTAAAGAACAAAATAAACCAGCAAAACAAAAACAGATAGATACAGAGAACAAACTGGTGGTTGCCAGAGCAAAGGTGGGTTGGGGGACTGGGTGAAAAAAGTGAAGGGATTAAGAAGCATAAATTGTAGTTACAAAATAGTCATGAGGATGCAAAATAAAGTATAGGAAATCTATCTATATAAAAGCCTAAGTGACCATCAAACCTGAACAGGCTGTTTGGGGTGACCAGGCCAGCAGGGGGGTTAGTGAGAGGTGACCAAACTACCGAGCAGCAGGCTGCATGGGACAACCAGGCTGGCGGGGCGGGGGGAGGGGGCAGTTGTGGGCAATCAGGCTGGTTGGGTGGGTCAGTTGGGGGTGATCAAGCCAGCAGTCAGAGGCAGTTAGGAGTGATCAGGTTGGCAGGGGAGTCAGTTAAGAGTTATCAGGCAGGCAGGCAGGTGAGTGGTTAGGAGCCAGTGGTCCAGGATTGTGAGAGGGATGTCCGACTGCCAGTTTAGGCCCAGGGATTGGGCCTAAACTGGCAGTCGGACATCCCCCAAGGGGTCTCAGATTGAAGAGGGTGCAGACTGGGCTGAGGAGACCCTCCTCCCATGCATGAATTTCATGCACCAGGCCTCTAGTATGGTCAATAATATTGTAATATATATGTATGGGGCCAGGTGGATGCTTTAAATATCGGGTGGGTCACTTTGTAAGTTATATGCTAACCACCATGCTAAAGACCTGAAACTAATGTAATATTTAATGTCATCTGCAATTGAAAAATAAAATGACAATGTAATTCCAATAAATTTAATAAGTAATTAAAAATAAAATATAATAATAAGTTTTATCTTTTAAAAACAAAAAAAATTTAAAAATACAGACATGAATATATGCTATTTAAACTAATAGAGTGTTTTCACTAAATATATTTGGTGACTGATGTTAGTAAGTTTTATTCCTGAATGCATTTAATCTGTTTCAGTATTACCAAATTTTGTTTGTAAATTACTGAACAGAATCTTTGTGATACAACAGGTTATAAACTCTCAAGGTGACTTGTGCAGTCAACAATTTTGGGATTCATTGTCTTAAGGGCAACATAAGCAACTAATGAATGGATGAACGTCAGATTTAAATTATATTCTTCAAATTAAAATGTCAGTGAATGCTTTAAAACTGGTCATATTTATGTTTATCTCCAAAGATTAAAAGATATCTATACTGGTAAAATTGATGTCAACCCTTGATCTGGGAAACTATGTCAAAATAATCACACTCACAAAGATATATCTGAACCCCTTGAAAACTTCCTTTAGATTCCAAAATTAATATTTTAAAGCAATTTTTCCAATTGTCGCAGTAGGGCAAATGTAAGTTAGTTTGCGCTTCATATTTTATTTATTCAAGAATGTGGCTTTGAAGAAAAAACATATTTATGTTTAAATTCTCATTATAGAACTTGTTAATTGAGCAACTTAAAGTATTTTAAGTTGTGTTCCCTAAAATGAAATAATAAAACCAAGGTAGGGGGGGTAGCATGATTAATTGTGATAATAACACAATGTCTGAAACCTGGCAAAGGCTTCGTGTATGTTTTTGTTACTTTTAAAATAGGTGACTTAAAGCTATTACAATAATAGGTATCTAGAGATAACTATACTTGAGGGCCTGGTGGCAGAGATTTGATGAGATTCTTGACTAGTGTAATTAAACACAACACTTTCCATATGTGAGCAAGATTGGATAAGTCGCAACTCCTTACCTAGCTTCAATAAAGTCTTGTGATTCATGGTTTTGTCCCAGCAGAAGTGTTATACTGAGTAAGAAGCAGATGTCAGGGAAATTTCTGTACATCCTGTGAATTGTAACCTCTAGAGTGAGTACTCGAACAGAAGGAAAGTGTCTTTGATAAGAGAGCCATGGAGGGGAAGGTCCCTTTTGCACTGATGCAGATAGTTGTCTAATGTTTTAATTATTAGAAGATGAAATCTGCTGTTTGGCTGTTTAGACGTAGCTAAGAGGTTGTTAAAGCTAAATAATGCACATAGCTTTGTTGCCAATCATATATGTTAAATATAAGTTGATTCAAAAGAACTGATGTTAACAACTATCATTAGTTTACATTTAATATTCAATTTGTTCAAGAATGTGGATTTAAAGAAAAATAATTTATGTTTAAATTATCATTATAGAACTCGTTACTAGAGTGACCTAAAATAAAGTATTTTAAGTTGTGTTCTCTCAAATGGAATACTAAAAACAAGGTGGGGGTTATAGCATGTAGGATGATTGTGATAAAAGCACAATATAATATATTCACATATTAATTATTTAATGAGTATAAAACAGAGCTATTTGTTTTCACAGAAGCTTTTAAGATTTTGGTGTTTGTTTGTTTTAAGAGAATGACCCTATGAAGAAAGGGTCATTTATGCTTGGACAAAAAATGTTCAAAATATGATAAAATAAATTAGTTGCAAAAGAGAATACCCGTGTTGACATCACCAAATTTGGCAAAATATGTGTTGTATTCAACCTTCATTTTCTTCTTAAGCTATCCCAAATTCCTCTCTGTTCACCATTTTTTTGAAAAGAGTATTAAATAAAGACAACATATTCTTCACTGGAAAATTCAATGCTAATGTTTTATATTTCTTTCAAAATATAATGTTAAAATTCTTGTAATGAGAAGATTTCAGAACAGCAAGGTCAGAGAAGAAAAATGGCATACGACATTCGAATAGCCATACATATTTTAATGTGAATTCAATATAACAACTATTAATAACAAACATATAATTGCTCCAAAATATGTTGGATAATGTGCAAACTTCAAAAATTAACCAGGAAAATTCTTTGCTTTCAAGCATGTAGAAAAGGGAGGATATATGAGTACCGCAAAATATAATTTTGTGTTGACCATAGTGCTTTAACTTTGTATAATACAGAAGTAGCTACAAAACAACAGAGGAAATTGTTTTCAATCTACTAGGGGAAAAAAGTGCATCATTCATAGTATATTAATGGATGTGAAGAATTTTACTTGGTTGACACAGAGATTTTAGATAGGAGATATGAATGGGAGAGAAAGAACTTTAGAAAAAAAAATTTTTTTAAGTTGTGGAGACAGATGGGATTATCTTTTGGGATAAAAAGGAGGAGTCTGGATATATTTTAGAGCAAGAAGCTCTTCTGCATGCCATTGTATTGTTCTGACAGGATTGCAGGACTCGGTTACTCACTTACTACTCACTTTGAAATACTGCTGACATCTGAACTGCGCTCTCTTCTCATTTGGTGAATGGTTCATATTATGCAACTCTCATTCAGAAAGTTGACTATCACATTGAACAAATTCACTTAGGTTTCCTGCCATTATAGTAAGTATGTTTATTTTAACTAAGATTCAGAATTTTCTTTGGTTAAGTTTGAATAAAGAGAAGATTGCAAACTTGGAGTCAATTTCATATTAGTTGAGCTTCATAATATAATCCATTGTGTGTGTTTTTCTTTCCAATGATTTTCAAAAAAATGTTTTTGAGCACACAGCTTTCAGACTTACATAAGCTATCTAGATTAAACACTGCATTTTGCCAGAAAGAGCTAACGAAGCTCTCATTCAAAAATTGGAGAGGAGCCCTAGCTGGTTTGGCTCAGTGGATAGAGTGTCTGCCTGTGGACTGGAGAGTCCCGGGTTTGACTCCAGTCAAGGTCACATGCTTGGGTTGCAGACTCAATCCCCAGTAGGAGGCATGCAGGAGGCAGCCAATCAATAATTCTCTCTCATTATTGATGTTTCTATCTCTCTCTCCCTCTCACTTTCTCTCTGAAATCAACAAAAATATTTTTTTAAAAGAATTGGAGAGGGTTTACTTTCTAGAATTTGATACCATATCTTAAAGTGTTCCTCTGTAGTATTATGAGGCCTGGTGCACAAAAATGTGTGCACTCGAAGCAGGGAGGGGATTCCTCAGCCCAGCCTGTGTCCTCTTGCAATCTGGGACCCCTCAGTGGATGTCTATCTGCTGGCTTAGGCCTGCTCCCTGGAGGAACCGGCCTAAGTTGGCAGTCTGACATTCCTCTGGCAGCCCAGGAGCCCTCAGGGGATGTCCACTTGCCAGCAGAGAGCAGGCCTAAGTTGCAGTTGGACATCCTTAGTGCTGCTGAGGAGGTGGGAGAGTCTCTTGCCACCACTGCTGTGCTGGTAGCTGGCAGCCTGGCTTGTGGCTGAGCAGAGCTCCCCTGTGGGAGTGCACTGACCACCAGGGGCAGCTCCTGCATTGAGCATCAGCCCCTTGGTGGTCAGTGTGTGTCATAGTGACCAGTCATTCCCAGTGGTTCTGCTGTTAGGGTCGATTTGCATATTACCCTTTTATTATATAGGATTGCCTAAAACAGAAAAGGCATTTTTTATTGCTCATGGTTAAATTTAGAATTTACAATTTCTACTATAAAAAATTGATATTATTTTTAAATTTGTGGGTTTTAGCTTAATAGCATTCAGATCCAATAAAAATATATTGGGTAAAATTTCATCATGTTCAGAGAAACATAAGGAGTGATTAAGTGTGAGGTTGTGTTGGCAGTAAAGGCTTCACTCTAAAATGCAATTCTTTCAGTCTTTCTATCTGTATCTGCAGATATTACTTGAAACATCCAAGAGGAATAATATATTTATCCAATCCACTTTACATTCTGCAATACTCATCAGAGCATCAACTATGCATGAGTACTAAATAAATATCATAAAAGATAATATTCATATAAGCATGACATGAAAGTCTTAGAAGAACAGGCCCAGGAAATGTGTAAAGAAATATCTACCTATGAGATAATGAATAGCAAAAATCAATAGTTTTCAAACTTTGATGTGAAGAAAAACCATCTGGAGATACTGTTTTTACTCAGTCTTAAGAGTCTCCATTTTAAAGAGCATTAGATAAGAATATACCAGTGTTGCTTGTTAGTGGGTCACATACTGAGGATCAAGTAATGAGAAGTCACCTAGAAAGCCAGAAAGTTGGGTAACTCAGTGAAGTGTAAATTTAGAGAAAATACTTTAATACATATGCCCAAGCAAATATGTGATCCAGGAAATCAGCAACACAAGAAAGAGCATTTAATCCATGCTCTGTTATGACAGTATCCTATTTAATAAAGAGGATATTATGCAAATTGACCATCATGCCCTCGCACCAGATGGCCGCCTCCATGTGGTCATAAGATGGCCACCACAAGATGGCCAGCAGGAGAGGACAGTTAGCAGCGACTGGACTGGAAGGGGAGAGCAGTTGAGGGCAATGTGGCTGGCAGTTAGGCATCAATCAGGCTGGCAGAAGAGTGGTTAGGGGGTGATCAGGCTAGCAGGCAGAAGTGGTTAGGGGCAATCAGGCCAGCAGGCAGGCAAATGGTTGGGAGTCAGCAGTCTCAGATTATGAGAGGGATGTCTGACTGCCGGTTTTTGCCTGATCCCCAGGGATCAGGTCTAAACCGGCAGTTGGACATACCCTTCAGGGTCTTACATTAGAGAGGATACAGACTGGGCTGAGGGACACCCCTGCCCCAGTGCACAAATTTTATGCACCAGGTCTCTAGTTTGTCAATAAAAGTTGTTTACCACCCATACAAACTGAACCTTGATTCTGTCATTAATAACCTGGCCATTGATATTTCAGCTACAGATTTTCTCTTTGTTATCAGACTAGCTGAATATCTAAAGAACAAAACAGGTCTTAAGAAGAGATAAAGGATACAAAATATTAAGAAAGAAGATCAAATGAGGAAATATAAACAAAAAAACTATTCCATTTTCTGGGGAAAATAGAGTAGAAAAATTAGACTGGGAAGATATTGCTTTGGTCATATGACTATAAGGAAAGAATATTTATTTGAACTTCTATATATGTTGGTTTTTAAACACTATTCATCAATCTTTCTTAATCTTTGTATTTTCTTTAATTTGTAGTTACCATTTCCTCTTAATCTCACTGTGCAAGTACAAGATCTATTATAGCCCAAGTGGTAGACTTGGGCAAGTTAAGTTCTTTGGGCTTCAGTTTTCTCACTGTAGATTCAGAAGTTCTCTCCCTAGTTAAAGAGAATTAGCATTAAGTCAATTCACTTCTCTCTCCACATTATCACTATATATTTTATATATATATATATATATATATATATATATATATATATATATATATATATATATATATTAGAGGCCTGGTGCATGAAATTTGTGCACTCAGGGAGGAGGGTGTCCCTAAACCTGGCCTGTGCCCTCTCACAGTCTGGGAGCCCTCGAGGGATGTCCAATTGATAGCTTAGCCTGGCTTCTGGTTGAACGGCGCTCTCCTGTGGGAGTGCACTGACCACTAGGGGACAGTTCCTGCATTCAATGTCTGCCCCCTGGTGGTCAGTGTGCATCATAGTGTCCAGTCAACTAGTTGTTCGGTTGCTTAGGTTTTTATATATGAAAAACCCTCCCTGAGTGCATGAATTTTGTGCACCAGGCCTCTAGTTAATACATATATATATCTATCTATATCTATTCTATATATAGATATAGATAGATATATATCACAAGAAATCATTACTTTATTAATAATAGAAACAGTACAAATTTCAAATCAACCTGCAAGCTGCATTTAGTATTTTAAAACACACAAAAAGGTCCTCATATTTCGAACTATTAATTCTATGACAGCATTACAATATCATTACTGTTGTTCTTCAGGGATGGGACTGCCTTTGCTCTCAACACATTTTGCTGGTGACATAATCAATTCTATGTCCTTAACTTCCACGCTTGTTTCATCAACCTCTTTCTCTTCACTCTCTTCTTGTACACTTGGAGTCAGAGTGTTTTGTTTGACATTTGAGATAGTTTTACCTTAACTTTGAATTTCTCAGTAGCTGTTAACTGTGCTTGCTGGGATAAATTTTCAATCTTGACTTCGCCAACAACTATGTAGATATCTGAAGCTGAGCTCTTGTGGACATCTGGTTTTGTGATGGTAAAGAGGATATTTTTAGATTTGTAGATTAGTGATTTTAGTAACCCCTGTGTCCCATTGAAGACCCAGTTTGGACATAGACTCTTGTGTCTTTTTTTCACTCCATTCTGCTTTTCCCTTATAGACTGCTTTTTCATTGATTTCAGCTGGGGCTGCCAGTTAGGCTCATGTGGTTGCCTGTGTGAAATCTTGTTCCTGAAGCTCTGATACTGTTCCATCATTGTCAGATTCTGCTCCAGACCCTGACTAGCCTGGGGCTGTGGCACACCTGCACTGTGCATTTTGAGGAACTAAAATGAGAGCGGGAAGAGAGCATGACCCAGCTTGTTGTAGAAATATCCCTGTATCTCTTATTGTGTTCGGGTGGTAATGTAAAATCAAAGGATTTAGGAATTAGAAGACTTCCTGGGTTCAAATTCTGGTGTGAGTAACATTGGGAAATTTATTCAATCTTTCTGAACCTCAGTTATCTATCAAATGAAGATAATTGCAAAGGGATGATTTAAAACAATATCATGTTTGGCTAGCCATCAATTAATATATAACCACCTCATAAAATGTATAAAAAATAGAAAATACCTTTAAGCAATGATGTTGCTATTGTGCAAATAATTCATTGGGGATCATAAATTAATGTTTTGTAATGCTATCCTAATATATGTCATGTTTTTGTTACCTATATTTCAAAAGTAACTTATCATTAATGAATTTCTGTTCCAAAAAAGTTTTCCCATGATTATTTTCTAAAACAAAAGGGTGCATTTTATTAACTAATCAATAATTATGATAAATAAACTTTTTTAATGCCGAACATGAAATTTTTAGAGAGGTATAACCTAATTTTAAAAATGTGGCTCGCCTCTTTGCTTCTTATTTGAAGTTCTACTGGCACGTTTATCACACTTAGGCAGCGCTCTTTCTATCCTGTGGTGCCTTGAGCCAGATATTTGTCTCAACAACCTACAAGTCTAGAGTGAAGTTAACCAGTTTTGTATGAATTAAAAAAAATTAGATTCACTTCTGAAATTAGAATTAAATGATGAAAATAAAGATGGTTTGACATATATCATATTTTAACTTTGGGATAGCTATAGGATGTAAAGTACAATTTCAAATACCCGGCTTTCAACCATTATATTCTACTTCCTAAACTTTCACAACAATATGAGTCAACAATCAAACAACTGAATTTTGACATCTTTGAAATATCTCACCAATATCACTAACAGAACTAAGTTTTTTTCTCAGTGGAAAAAAGAAATAACTGCAATAATAGGATCCCAGGAGCCTGTGTTTGGAAGACAAGAGAAGAGGCAAAAGGAGCTACCACAGGTGCCAAGTGAATCAGCCCTCCTTTTCACTCTTGTTCATGGAATTGCAGTGGAATAAAGAAAAATTTGTGAAGACCCCCACCCCCTACTCTGGGAAATATAAAAGCTGAGATATCTCTAGCTTCAGTTCACTTCTAATGTGGTGAGACTGGAGCTCAAACTGTCTTGATATCTTTTTGTTCCTCCCTCTACTCAACCACCAAAGACAATGCAATGTTTTAGAATATTTTAATTCTTTCATTAAGAATAATTTTAAATAAAATTTGCTAATCTAAAAAATAATAAAGGGTAATATTTCCAAGAGACAATAACCAAGAAATCATTTTTAATTTCTATTACTAGTTTACTCTGAAACAATAACATTAAAAGAAGGAAATACAACAATTACTATATACTTGCTTTTACTTTTTGCACAAACCTAGGGGGTAGTCATTATTGGTTCAGACTAAAAAAAAATAGACTAGATAGGTTATAGTACAACTTGCCAAATATCACACAGCTAGTACATAAAAGAATTCTGGATTCTTCTAAAACTGTGTAAGGGTTAGGCCACTTTTCCCTTCTCCCCAGATACATTATTACTTTTATGATGTTATAAAATTGTTAATCATTCTGGCCTTCCTAAAATGAGACTGAATAGAAGGTCTCATTTGCTTTGTAACTCTATGATATCATGAGTCAGACCGGGGCATACATTGATAGAATAATTGGCCAAGAATATAGGGTCATGGCATCATCTCAGAAGCTTGCCATAAATGACCTGAATAAAGAAAGTCCAAATATAATAACAACTCTATTATAATTCACTCAGTAGTGGTTTTTTTGCCTGAGAGAGTTAACATACCACCCTGAATGCCATGTTTAATATCAGACAATAAGTGAGTCATTTGGGAGATGGAGATCAATGACATCCCTACATTCAAATCAATTGTAGAATAATTAACTAAAACCTAAAACCAGGAAGTTCAGAAATTGAAATGCTCTTCAGTGCACTTTTATATTACCAATCATTGTTGTACAGGATGTACTTGTGATTGAGGATAGCAGCCTTGACAATTTAATGAAGAAAAGATAAAACACAGTAATCCTATAGACAGCAAAGTTGACCTATTTATCAACAAATGCATTAGAAATTGTCCATAATTAAATTATACATCAATAATGGTATGAAATGAAAAGAAACAAGTATCAAATAGGTTCTCTGTTATAACAAAAATGTTGGAAATGTAAGTCCTCAGACTCAGGTAAAAAAAAAATCTTACTAATCTATGACCTTGTATAGTGATGTTAGCAGGAATGGTTTAGTAGTTCTTAATTAAGCAAAAATTCCATTAATGAAGGATTTGCCTAACAAATAGGACATAAATTTCAACAGATTGGGCAAATAATATACACCATATTTAAACTTATAAGGATATACATTAAAATAATACTACTGTTGCCTGGCTGGTGTGGCTCAGTGGTGGAGTATTGACCTATAAATCAAGAGTTCATGATTCAATCCCCAGTCAGGCCACATGCCCGGAATGTGTGTTTACCCTGGTATAATTTTTTTATCTTTTAAAAGTTTAAAATTATATTCAAATGTGTTTATTTTATTTTAGGTATGAACTCTATATTTATTTATTTTTAAATCTTTGTTGTTGAAAATATTACATAGTTCCTCCTTTCTTCCCCATTAGCCCCTTCCAGCCCATTCCTGTCTCCTCCATTCATTCCCCCCAGGCCCTCATCAC
>PVJC01046023.1:0-13466 GCA_004026665.1 Murina feae
TGGCTGTTGGCCTCCATCTTGGCTGGGTTAATTTGCATACAGCCGCTCTGATTGGCTGGTGGTAACAGTCACATTTGCATGTTTCTCTTTTATTATAGAAGATGGGTGCCCCCCACCCAATTTTGATATTATGTGTTTTTTATTTGGTCCTTTTTTAAACTTTATAATTGAAAGTAATACATTTGTCCCCTTTTTATCCCCATTGACTTTTTTTTAAATGTCTTTATTGATTAAGTTATTACATATGTGTCCTTATCCCCACATTACCCCCCCAACCCCCACTCATGCCCTCACCCCCCTGTTGTCTGTGTCCATTGGTTAGGCCTATATGCTCGCACATAAGTCCTTTGGTTGATCTCTCCCCCTTACCCTCACCCTCCCCTCCCTTCCCTCTGAGGTTTGATGATCTGATTAATGCTTCTCTGTCTCTGGATATGTTTTTGTTTACCAGTTTATGTCGTTCGTTATATTCCATAAATGAGTGAGATCATGTGTGATATTTATCTTTCACTGACTGGCTTATTTCACTTAGCATAATGCTCTCCAGTTCCATCCATGCTGTTGTAAATGGTAAGAACTGTTTTTTTTACCAAAGCATAGTATTCAATTGTGTAGGTGTATCACAGTTTTTAAATCCACTCAGCTACTGATGGGCACTTAGGTTATTTCCAAGTCTTAGCTATGGTGAATTGTGCTGCTATGAACATAGAGGTCATATATCTTTTCTAACTGGTGTTTCTAGTTTCTTGGGATATATTCCCAGAAGTAAGATCACTGAGTCAAAGGGGAGTTCCATTGTTAGTTTTTTGAGGAAACTCCATAGTGTTCTACAAGTGGCTGCACCAGTCTGCATTACCACCAACAGTGCAGAAGGGTTCCTTTTCCTCCACATCCTCATCAGCACTTGTTGTTTGCTGATTTGTTGATGATAGCCATTCTGACAGGTGTGAGATGGTACCGCATTGTTGTTTTGATTTGCATCTCTCAAATGATTAATGACTTTGAGCAAGTTTTCATATGTCTCTCGGCCTTATGTATGTCCTCTTTCAAAAGTGTCTATTTAGGTCCTTTGCCCATTTTTTGATTGGGTTGTTTATCTTCCTTTTGTTAAGTTGTATGAGTTCTCTGTAAATGTTGGAGATTAAACCCTTATTGGTGATAACATTTGCAAATATGTTCTCCCAAGCAGTGGGTTTTCTTGTTGTTTTGTTGATGGTTTCCTTTGCTGTGAAAAAGCTTTTTACTTTGATGTAGTCTCATTTGTTTATTTTCTCTTTAGTTTCCATTGCTCTAGAAGCAGTATCAGTGAAGAAATTCATTCAGCATATGTCTGCAATTTCTCTGCCTGTGGATTCCTGTAGCATTTTTATGGTTTCCCATCTTAATGTTTAAGTACTTTATCCATTTTGAGGTTTTTTTGTGTGTATGGCATAAGTTGGTGGTCTAGTTTCATCCTTTTGCATGTATCTGTCTAATTTTTCCGACATCATTTATTGATGAGACTGTCTTATCTCCAATGTATGCTCTTGCCTCCTTTGTCAAATATTAATTGAGCATAGCAGTTTGAGTCGATTTGGGGGTTCTCTATTATATTCCATTGATCTATATGTCTGTTCTTGTGCCAGTACTAGGCTGTTTTGAGAACAGTGGCTTTGTAATACAGTTTGATATCTGCTATTGAGATCTCACCTACTTTGTTCTTCTTTCTCAGGATTGCTGCAGCTATTCGGGTCTTTTTCTTATTCCAGATGAATTTTCGCAAAGTTTATTCTTGGTCTGTGAAATATGTCATTGGCATTTTAATGGGAAGTGCATTGAATCTATAGATTGCTTTGGGTAATATGGACATTTTAATGATGTTTATTCTGCCAATCCATGAACATGGTATGTTCTTCCATCTGTTTATGTCTTCCTCTATTTCCTTTTTCAGTGTCCTATAGTTTTCTGCTACAGGTCTTTTATTTTTTTAAATATATATTTTATTGATTTTTTACAGAGAGGAAGGGAGAGGGATAGAGAGTTAGAGACATAGATGAGAGAGAAACATTGATCAGCTGCCTCCTGCACACCCCTCCTCCCACTAGGAATGTGCCCGCAACCAAAGTACATGCCCTTGACCGGAATCGAACCTGGGACCCTTGAGTCCACAGGCTGACTGTCTATCCACCGAGCCAAACCGGTTAGGGCTCTGCTATAGGTCTTTTACCTCCTTAGTTAAGTTTATTCCTAGGTATCTTAATTTTTTTGGTGTCATGGTAAATGGGATTGCTTTTTTGTCTCTCTTTCTGTGAGTCTACTATTAATGCATAGAAATGTCATAGATTATTTGGTGTTAATTTCATATCTTGCTACATTGTCCAATTCATTTAAGTCTAATAATTTTTTGATGGAGTCTTTAGAGTTTTCTATGTACTGTATCATTTCATCTGCAAATAATGACAGTTTTACTTCTTCTTTTCCAATTTAGATGCCTTTTATTTCTTCTTGTTTGATTGCAATGGCTAATATTTACAATACTATGTTGAACAAGAGTGGTGAAAGGGAGAATCACTGTCTTGTTCCTGTTCTTAAGGGAAATGGTTTTAGTTTTTGCCCATTGAGTATAATGTTGTTGGTGGGTTTGTCATATTTGGCTTTTATTATGCTGAGGTATAATTCTTCTATTCCCACCTTACTGAGAGTTTTTATCAAGCAAGGGTGTTGGATTTTTTCAAATGCTTTTTCTGCATCAATTGATATGATTATATGATTTTTATCTCTCAGTTTGTTAATGTGATGTATCATGTTTATTGGTTTGTGGATATTGTACCATCCTTGCATCCCTGGGATAAATCCTACTTGGTTATAGTGTATGATCTTTCTGATGTACTGCTGAAACCAAATTGCTAGAATTTTGTTGAGGATTTTGGCATCTATGTTCATGACGGATATTGGCCTGTGATTCTCTTTCATTGTGTTGTCTTTATCTGGTTTTGTTATTAGGGTAATGCTAGCTTCATAGAATGAGTTTGGAAGTGTTCCTTCCTCTTAAATTTTTTTGGAATATTCTGAGGAGCATAGGTTGTAGTTCTTCTTTGAGTGTTTGGTAAAAGTTCCCTGTGAAGTTGTCTTGCCCTGGGCTCCCAAAAACCTTTTATAGCCCACCCCACCCCATCCCAGGCCTTCACCACACTATTGTCTGTTTTCATAAGTTATGCATTTATATGCTTATAGCTTCTTTGGTTGAGCTCTTCCAAACCACTCACCCTCCCTTCCCTTCATTCCCTCTGAGATTAGACAGTCTGTTCCATGCTTCTATGTCTCTGGATTTGTTTTGTTCATGAGATTCCACATATGAGTGAGAGCATGTGGTACTTGTCTTTCTCTGATTGGTTTCTGTCAGTTAGCAAATTACTCAACAGGTCCCTTCATGCTGTCTCAAAGGTTAAGAGACCCTCCTTTTTTACTGCTGTATTCCATAGTATTCCCTGGTGTAAATGTACTACAGCTTTTTTATCCACTCATGCACTGATGGGCACTTAGGCGGTTTCCAAATGTTAGCTATTATAAATTGTGCTGCTATAAACATAAGGGGCATGTATTCTTTCTGATTGGTGTTACGGGTTTCCTAGGTTATACTTCAAAAGTGGGATCACTGGGTCAAATGGTAATTCAATATTTAATTTTTTTAGAAACCTCCATACTATTTTCCACAGTGGCTTTACCAATCTGCATTCTCACCAGCAGTGCACTAGAGTTACCTTTTCTCCACATCCTCGCCAGCACTTGTCATTTGTTGATAGTAGCCGTTCTGACAGCTAAGAGGTAATATCTCATTGTCATTCTAATTTGCATCTCTGATGATTAGTGACATTGAGTATTTTTCATGTTTTTTGTCCATCTGTATTTCCACTTTGGAGAAGTGCCTATTTAGGTCCATTGCCCATTTTTAATTGGATTGCTTAACTAATAGTTTTTTGGTGAAGTCTTTAGGGTTTTCTATGGCAATATCATGTCATCTGTGAATAATGACAGTTTTACTTCCACCTTTACAATTTGGTCAGGAAATTTCTTCTTCTCATCTGATTGCTGTGGCTATGACTTCCTGTACTAAGTTGAATAAGAGTTGATAAAGCAGACATCTCTGTCTTGTTCTTGTTCTTAGGGAAAATGGTTTTAGTTTTTGCCCATTGAATTTAATGTTGGCTATAGCTTTATCATATATGGCTTTTATTATGTTGAGGTAGGATCATTCTATTCCCACTTTCCTGAGTGTTTTGTTTTGATTTGTTTTGTTTTTATCAAAAATGGGTATTGGATTTTGTCAAATGCTTTTTCTGTCTATTGATATTCAATTTATTTATGTGCTATATCACATTTATGGATTTGTGAATATTGGACTAATCTTGCATCGTTGGAATAAATCCTACTTTGTCATGGTGTATATTTTAAATATACTGCTGGATCCTATTTGCTAACATATATTTTTTGAGTCTTAGAAAATGCATTTTCTCAAGATATTATAAGAAACACACTCCCACTAACAACAGAGGAAGCTCTTTATCTGACCATCAATTCTACATGATAGCTTTGCTTGGTAGAGTAATCTTGGTTGTAGTTCTTGCTAGTCATCACTTTGAATATTTCTTGTCACTCCCTTCTGGCCTGCAAAGTTTTTGTTGAGAAATCAGCTGACAGTCATATGGGTGCTCCCTTGTATGTAACTAACTGTTTTTCTCTTGCTACTTTTAAGATTCTGTCTTTGTCTTTTGTCTTTGGCATTTTAATTATGATGTGTCTTGGTGTGGTCCTCTTTGAATTCCTCTTATTTGGAATTCTCTGTACTTCCTGAAAGTCTGTTTCTTTCACCATGTAGGGAAAGTTTCTGTCATTATTTCTTCAAATAGGTTTTCAGTATCTTGCTCTCTCTCTCTTCTTCTGGCACCCCCATAATTCGGATGTTAGTACATTTGAAGATATCCCAGAGGCTCATTACATTATCTTCATATTTTTGAATTCTTTTTTCTTTTTGCTCTTTTGGTTGGGTGTTTTTTGCTTCTTCATATTTTAAATCATTGATATTGATTCTCAGGATTCTTTAGTCTACTGTTGAATTCCTGTATATTATTCTTTATTTCAGTCAGTGTATGCTTAATTTCTGACTGGTCCTTTTCCATTTTTTGGCATTCTCACTAAGATCCTTGAAAATCTCACTATGTTCCTCAGAGGTTTCTAGAAGATTGTTGAGTAACCTTATAACCGTTGTTTTGAATTCTATATCCAGTAGTTTTCTTTCATTTGTGACATGCTTCATTGTCTCTACATTTTGACTGCTTTCCTGTGTTTATTTCTACTTACTGATGTAGGTAGAGCATAGGAGGTTTATCTCGGTGCAGTGGCTGATGCAATGCTGTGAGCACACTCCAACAATTCAGATCTTTCTGGCAAACCAGGAAGATGGCAATGCCCACCTGAGCCCCTCCTAGAGCCATGTACATAGTACCCTGACCTATATGCTCATTGGCTCCCTAAGAAGATGTTCCATGATTGGCCACCTCCACTATATATACCGCTGTACTTCCTCAATAAAATTAGACCTGCATCACAAAACCTGGTCTCCAGAATCGTGCATGCAAGCGTCCTAGCACTAGGGGCTCCATCGTCCTCACCCCTGGGAGACCCCCTGCTTCATACTGAGTAGCTGATAAGTCTCCTTGAGTTGATAGAATGGCCTTGTGTAGTAGGTGTCCTATAGGGCCCAGTGGCTCAGCCTCCCCAATTACCTGAGGTGGACACTCTTGGTGCACCCCTTTGTGGTCTGTGTGCACAGTTTTGTTGTAGTTGAGCCTTGATTGCTGTTGGTATCACTGGGAGGAATTGACCTTTAGGCCAATTGGCTGAGGGGACCAGCTGCAACTACAATGGGAGAGCTGTTGTGCAGAAGACACCCTTATGGAGCAGGACTTGTTTCAGTGGGGCTTTTGTGCTCACTGAGTCTGCCCCTTGAGTGTCTCACTTATGGATGTGAAGAGTTGTTATCTGGTATGGTCTGACATTGACACCTGGTACACTGGATCTTGGCTCTCCAGGGAGGTACAAAGTTAGCCATGCCTGGGACCATCCAGCAGGAGCTACAAAGAGATTTGGCCTCTTTGTATTGGGTTTGGAAGTGCCCAGATGAAGCCCAGCTGTGAAGCAAGGCAGGCTGATGCTGGTGCTTGTGCTGGTTTTGGGCCTTTTATTGACAGGTTTGGGGCTCCCTGACCCAGCTACAACTTGTTTGATAGGGTTTTAGTCTGAAAAAAGACAGACCATTCATATGCAAAAGTCACTGCACACAGCTTGGGTGGGGTTGTAGATTGGGTAGTACAGGGTTTCAGGGAATCACCAGGCTGGAGCAAAGAGAATGGCTGCCAGTCAGCCCTGCCCTGGGGAGGTCCCAGCATGGGAACAATGACTGCTGTGAGCACCTCAGTCTAGAAGAAAGCTGCCCCCACATTCCTTCCCTTATGGCAGACAGTCCAGTTTCTCCCCATATGTGTCTGGGTCCCCCAGAGCCTCGTGCAGCACTGGAGTTCAGAGGAAGTGGGAGCTTGTAAATTCAGTTCTCGGTTTTAGCCTTTTAAGAGGAGCAGCTAGGTCTCCAGCCTGTGTGTCACTCAGCCTTAATCCACACTGGTTTTTATAGTCCACATTTCTTATGGCCTATAGGGATTTCTTTCCCCAGCTCTGGGACCTTGTGCTGGGGGCCTGGTGTGGGGCTGGGACTCCTTGCTCCTTCAGGTGGCCTCCATAGAGGTGATCCTTCTCTGGATTAAAAAAGTAGCACACCCAGCAAACCAGCCCATTCTACACCTCTGCATCTCCTACCAGTCTCAGTGTGCTTTCTTCTTTACCTTTCTAGTTGTAGTACTTTCACTCAGTCAGCTTTCCCGTGGTTCTGGATGGTAGCTATTCTGTATTTTAGTTGTAATTTTGATGTGGTTGTGGGAGGAAGCAAGTACAAGCATTTACTTATGCAGCCATCTTGGTTCTCCCGTGTCTAATGTTTTGTTGATGATTTTAGCATCTACATTCATCAGGAGTACTGGCCTATAATTCTCTTTTTTTTTTTTTTTGTAGTGCACTTATATGATTTAGAAATTAGGCTAATTCTGGCCTCACAAAAAGAACTTGGAAGTATTCCTTCCTCTTGAATTTTTTGGAATAGTATGAAGAGGATAGGTGTTAGTTCTTTGAACATTTGGTAAAATTCCCCTGTGATGCCATCCTGACCAGGGCTTTTGCTTGCTGAGATTTTTTTTATTACTCCTTCAATTTATCAGTTATTACTGGCCTATTCAAGTTTTCTAATTCATCCTGATTTAGTTTTGAAAGATTATATATTTCTAAGAGTTTGTCCATTACATCTACATTGTCCAGCTTCAAGCATATAGATGCTTATAGTATTTTCTTACAATCCTTTGTATTTCTGTGATGTCAGTTGTTACTTCACTGTTTTCATTTCTGATTTTATTTATTTGGATCCTCTCTCTTTGTTTCTTTTGTTTAAAGTCTTTATTGTTTAAAGTGTTACATATGTCTCCTTTCCCCCCATTAACCTCTCCCCAGCCACTCCCACACCCCAGCACATTCCCTCACCCTGTTACTGTCTGTGTCTATTGGTTATGTTTATATGCATGCATACAAGTCCTTTGGTTGATCTCTTACCACCCCTTCCATCCTCCCTAGCCTTCCCTCTGAGGTTTGACGGTCTGTTGGATGTTTCTATATCTCTGGTTCTATTTTTTGCATCAGTTTATGTTGTTCATTATATTCCACAAATGAGTAAGATCATGTGATATTCATATTTCTCTGACTGGCTTATTTCACTTAGAATGTTCTCCAGGTCCATCCATGCTGTTGCAAATGGTAAGAGTTCTTTCTATTTTTTTTACAGCAGCACACACAGTATTCTATTGTGTAGATGTACTTCAATTTTTTAATCCACTCATCTGCTGATGGGGACTTAGGCTCTTTCCAAATCTTAGCTATTATAAATTGTGCTGCTATGGACATAGGGGTGCATATCTCTTTGTTTCTTGATGAGTCTGGCAAAAGATTCATCAATCTTGTTTATCTTTTCAAAGAACTAGATCTTTTCTATTTTTTAAAAATCTCTTTTATTTCTGTTCTAATCTTTATTATTTACTTTGGGATTTTCTTGTTCTCTTTCTAATCCTTTAAGTTGTAGGGTTAGCTAATTTATTTTTCTTGTTTTTTGTTTGTTTGTTTGTTTTTGTTTTTGTTTTTTTTTGTTTTGAGGTAGGCCTATAGTGTTCCCTCTCAGCTTCCCTCTCAACACTGCTTTTGTTGTATTCCATAGATTTTGGATTATTGTGTGTTCATTTTCATTTGTTTCCAGGAAGTGTTTTTATTTCTTTCTTGATATCATTGGTAACCCATCCCATGTTTAATAACATCTCATTTAGCCTCCATGTTTTTGAGTGTTTTTACTTTTACTGTAGTTGATTTCTAATTTTTGCCATTGTGATATGAGAAGATGCTTTATATGATTTAAATCTTCTTGAACTTCTAGAGACTTGTTTTGTGTCCTAATATGTGGTCTGTCTTTTTGGATGACTTATGTACACATAAGAAGAATGTATATTCTGCATCTTTGGAATGAAATGATATGTAAATCTCAATTAAATCCATATGATCCAGTGTGACATTTAGAGACACTGTTTCCTTTTTGATTTTTTGTGTGGTAGATCTATCCACTGAAGTCAAGTAGGTGTTAAAGTACACTACTATGACTGTATTTTCTGTCAATCTCTCCCTATATATCCTCTTGTTGAATTGATCCCTTTAGTATTATGTAGTGACCTTCATTATCTCTTGTAATGACCTATATTTTGAAGTCTATTTTGTCAGATATGGATATTGTTCCCCCAGCTTTTTTTTTCATTTCCATTTGCATGGAAAAAATTTTCTATCTCTTCACTCTATTCTGTGTGTCTTTTGTTCTGAGATGGGTTTATTGTAGACAGCATATATTAGGGTCATGTTTTCATATCCATTCATCTACCTTGTGTCTTTTGATTGGAACATTTAATCTATTTACATTTAATGTTATTTTTGATAGGTACTTATTCATTGCCATTTTAATTCTGTTTGCATGTGTTTTTCTATTTCTTCTCATTTCAGCAGTCCTTTCAACATTTCTTGCTTTGCATATTTGTTAGTGATAAATCCTTTAGCTTTTTGTATGCCTGAAAGCTCTTTATTTCACCATTTTGAATGATAGATTTGCTTGATATAGTAATCTTGGTTTCAGATCCTTGCTCTCAATTATCTTTAATACTTCATGCCATTTACTTCTGGTCTGTAGAATTTATGATGAAAGATCAGCTGAAAGCCTTATGGGAGATCTTTTATAGGTAACAAATTACTTTTCTCTTGCTGCCTTTAAGTTTCTCTTTTTACCTTTAGTTTCTGTCATTTTAAATAAGATGTGTCTGAGCATGAGTCTGTTTAGGTTCTTCTTGCTTGGAACTCTTTGTGCCTCCTGAACTTATGTGATTTTTTCCTTCATCAGTTTAGGTAAGTTTTATGTCATTATTTCTTCAAACAGTTTCTCTGTCCCTTGTTCATTTTCTTCATCTTCTTGCACTCCTATGATGTGAATATTGTTACATTTTCTATTGTCCCACAGCTTCCTTAAGCTGTTCTCCTTTTAAAAATTTTTTTTCTTTTTTGTTCTCTAATGGAGTAATTTTTTTCTACCTTGTCTTCTAATTCACTGATCTGATCCTCAGCTTTCCCTTATCTGCTGTGTATTCCTTCCATAGATTTTATGTTCTTTATTTGTGTTATTTCAATCTCTATTTCTGTCTGGCCTTTTTTTCATTGTTCCTATATCTTTTCTTATGCTTTTGAGTATCTTTATAATCATTATTCTGAACTCTATATCTGATAAATTTCTTATCTCCATTTCATTTAGCTCTTCTTCTGGAAAAGTCTCTTCTGTTCCTTCTTTGGTGGGCTTGTTTTTTTGTTTCCCATTTTTAGCTGCCTGTTTGGATTTGTGTCAATATATTAGATAGATCTGCTACAACTCTTAGTCTCTAGAGCAGGACAGTGTCACACAGTGTTTGTGACTTACCCTGAGTATTGTATTTGGAGCTATCATCAAGCCACAGCTGTGGCTTCCTCTACTGGATCTGGGTGCCTCTGAAAAGGACCAAGAAGTGCGCCAAGGTCTGCTTTCCCTAGTTTGGGCTGAGAAGTAGATCAGGCAAAGATTCAAACTCTTCAGGGTTGACCTTTTCCTGCAGTCTGATTTTCTTCTCAGTCTTAATGAGTTTCTGGCTATAGTACAATATAATTTGTAGATTCAACAGGTTGGGGTAAGAGTTTTTCCAACACGGAGGGGCAATTGCTTTCTCCCACACCCCTGGCAAAAACTTCTTGGATGTGAAGGTCTGCTGAAGAGAGATGTCCTCTGCCATATGAAGGAATGACTCAGCACAAGAAACCAGAGTGGCTGCCCTCCATGCTCTAATCACAGGACCCCCAACCCTGGATTCACTTCACACAGCTTTAGTGCCCTCTGTCCTCCCTCTGCCAGAGCCCAATGCTGCACATGAAATTTTGTGCATTAGCCCTTTAAAAGGATGCCTGCATTATCAGCTGTCTCTCCCTGGTAAACAGCAACCTTGCTCTTTTTCACAGCCAGATGTTATATAGGCATTTTTCTCAGTTCTGTGCTCTGGATAGGTATCCCAACGTGGGGTTTAGACCTCAGTGGAAAGCCCCACAGTTGAGATGTCCCTCTGGAACTTCAGTTGGAGTCCAGCCAGGCCTCTCATGCTCCCACCCTTTCTACTACTCTCTATGAGGTCTCCATTTCTATTCTTGGTTATCAGGGTTCTCTCCAGTTAGTTTTTATTTTTTTATTTAATTACATAAACTATTACAAAGATTAGTACAAATATCTATTTTTCCCCTGCCCGTCCCCCAGCCCCCCTACCCCCCAGTGATTTGTGTCCTTTGGTTATGCTTAAATGCAAGCATAAAAGTCCTTTGGTTGATCTATTACCCCTACAATCCCCCCTCCGTCCTTGCTGCTTTAATTTGACAGATTGTTTGATGCTGTTCTGCCTCTGAATCTGTTTTTCTTCACCATTTTATAATGGTTATTATTATCCATAGATGAGTGAAGACATGTGGTATTTTTCTTTCATTGACTGGCTTATTTCACTTAGCATTATGTTCTCCAGTTCCATCCATGCTACTGCAAATGCTAGGAACTCCTTCCTTTTCACAGCAGCATAGTATTCCATTGTGTAGATGTACCACAGTTTTCTAATCCATTCATCTGCTGATGGACATTTAGGCTGATTCCAAATCTTAGCTATGGTAAATTGTGCAGCTATGAACATAGGGGTGCATATATCCTTTCTCATTGGTGTTTCTAGGATATATTCCCAGAAGTGGGATTGCAGCGTCAAATGGCACTTCCATTTTTAGTTTTTTGAGGAAACTCCATA
The DNA here is from genome assembly GCA_004026665.1 of Murina feae. Taxonomy (NCBI): domain Eukaryota; kingdom Metazoa; phylum Chordata; class Mammalia; order Chiroptera; family Vespertilionidae; genus Murina; species Murina feae. The sequence continues at coordinate 11,514 of PVJC01046023.1, forward strand.
CTGTTCTCCACAATGGCTGCACCAGTCTGCATTCCCACCAGCAGAGTACGAGGGTTCCTTTTTCTCCGCATCCTCTCCAGCACTTGTCGTTTGTTGATTTGTTGATGATAGCCATTCTGACCGGTGTGAGATGGTACCTCATAGTTGTTTTGATTTGCATCTCTCCAATGATAAGTGACTTTGAGCATGTTTTCATATGCCCCTCAGCCTTATTTATGTCCTCTTTTGAAAAGTGTCGATTTAGGTCATTTGCCCATTTTTTTATTGGGTTGTTTATCTTCCTTTTGTTAAGTTGTATGAGTTCCCTGTAAATGTTGGAAATTAAACTTTTATCAGAGATATCATTGGAAAATATATTGTCCCAGAAATGGCGGCGGTATAGGGAGAAGGGTCTGGTGCCTGCCCAGGAGCGGAGGGAGTGAGCAGCTGGGGCGAGTGCTTCCCAGCCCAAGCTGCAGAGGAGGTGGACCTGGGAAACACCTGCGACCGGGTGAGCCAGAATCCGGCTGGGAGAAGGTGAACTTGGGACTTGGGGAGGGTCAGTGAACCAGACCCCAGCCCCTGAGGCCCCAGAAAGCCCAGGCGCGGGCGCTTGGCCGCGTCCCTGGGTGTGGGCGAAGTGGAGGAGGCATCCGGGGAACTGCGTCGCGGGGGGACTCTGGATACGGGTTCACAACCAGGATAGGGCGGGGGAGTGTGGGCAGAGGAGAGGCTGCGCCCCTCGGACTGGATTCCACAGCGGGGCTAGCAGTCAGAGAGGAATCCGGTGTTCCAACGGAGAGGCGTGCTTCCGCGCCATCCCGCCTCCCTCCATAGCCGGCAGCTCAGCACTCGCGCGGGGACGCGCCCGCCGCGGCTGGCGCCTCACGGACCAGGGCCCCAGAGAGGAGACAGGGTGCCCACGTGAGTGGTGCCTCACGGTCCTGGGCCCTGGAGAGGGGACAGGGCGCACGCGTGTGGCACGGCACCCCCATCGGTGCCGTGCATGACTGGCGCCTCTTGGCCCTAAGCCCCCGAGAAGGGACAGGGCATGCACGCATGTGCGCGCGCAAGCACTGCCGGAGCCCCTCCCGCCCGGGGCTCACTGAAGAAAGACTTTGGCCAGTGGCATAAGTGGAGGGAGAAGCGCCGAGCCTCGGAATCTGGAGAAAGAGGGAGAACCCAGTGAAGTGGCAGCGAGTTGGAGGCCGGATCGCGCTGGAGCCTGGGACCTGAGTAGCCATTGTCCCCTGGAGAGATAACCCCTCCCTCCAGTATCCAGGCAACCAACACAGCCACACCAAGCTCCACCCTGAACTGTAAAAAAAAAAAAAAAAACAGTCCCGGAGATTACTAAGAGACAGACCTAAAGAGACACTCTTGGACCCAGCAGTTGGATCCTGAGAATCACAACAATACAGAAGACTGGGATCTTAAGCCAGCCAGAGGAACATTTTACTTCTTCATATATATATTTTATATTTTGTATTTTACACTTTTTAAAAAATTTCTTATTATTTTTTAATTGGTATCTTCTTATTACTGTATTACCTCTCCTTTTCTTTTCCTTTTTTTCTCTTTGTTTCCCCTGTTGGTGTCTGTTGCTTTATTCTCTAGCTCTCTTCACTTTACTTTTCAATCACTTTATTTTATTCTGTTATTATATTGATTTTTGGCTATCTTTATACCATTTTTGATATCCAATTTTTTTGTAAAGTCATTGTATCATATATATATATATATATTTGTATCATATATATATATATATATATATATATATATATATATATATATATTTCTCTTCTTTCATTCTCTTTCCTCTTATCACCCATCCCTATTCAACTTCCTCTATACTGAACTGAGATCCTCCCTGTGCAACCCCAATTCTTAATCGTATCTTCTGTATACAAGCTCAGCATCTAGAGATTCTGCTCCCATCCTCTCTGCTGGGGGTGGTCACTTATTGTGGGGTTA
>PVJC01046024.1:0-13460 GCA_004026665.1 Murina feae
AAATGCACTGGAAACGTGCGTGGCCAGATGGATGGAATGAGAGCGGGTTAGATACACGATAAAGCAAATGTGACAACATGTTAACAGTTGTGGAATATTGTGCAACGTTTTCAACTTTTCTTAGGTTTGAAAACTTTCGTATCGAAGTGCTAGAAAAAGTAAAAGTAGAAGGAAATAAACATGAAGAAAAAATTGAAGCTATCCCAACCCTAGCGAAGTTTACATTCTCGTGGGAGGAGAAAACAATGCTTAGTGTGTCAGATGGTGATGGTGATAAGTGCTTTGAAGCAGCAAGCAGGGGATGGACGGAGTGGGGAATGCTGGCTGACAGGGAAGGCCTGAGATGGACAGGGAGCCGGCCTTGTGGGTCCCTGGGGGACCATCCGGGTAGAGGGATTGCACCTGCAGAGGTCCTGATCAGGCGTGCAGCACGTTCAAGAAACAAGGTGGCCAGCTAGTCTGAATGGAGGGAGTGAGGAAGATGCAAGCCAGAGAGGCAGCTGGGCCCTGGAGGTCCCCCGCGAACCCTCCCTTATGCTCTGAGGGAGATGGGGAGCCGCTCCGGGTCATATGAGCAGAAGAGTAAATGGTGGGCTCACCAGACACTTGAAAAGCCTCGCTGTAGCTGCACTGTGAGGACAAGGTGAGGGTGGGTGACGGCAGCGGTGGGAGACGGTCATGAGGTCACTCACAGGGCAGGGGAGAGGTGCCTTGGCCTAGGGCGGCAGCCACAGCGGTGTTTAGATGTGGTTGGATTCGTGGTATATTTTTAAAGTAGGACCAATAGGATTTGCTTGTAGCAAGGATGTGAGAGCACGGGAGGAGTCAGGGTGCCTCTGAGGTTTTGGGTTGAGTGACTGGGAGGCTAGAGTTGCTGTTCCTTGAGATGGGGAGTCTGAGGAGCAAGGGTGAAGGATAAGTGAGAAAGGGGTGGAAGGGGCATTCTGCTGCTCTTTGTTAATGGGAGGGTGGGGAAGTGGGCAGGAGAGACAACATGGAGGATCCAGAGCCACACAGAGCTGTGTGGGGGTGACAGTGGCCTCCAGCTTCAGGAGGAAGGCACAAGGTCCAGCCCAGCCTGCCAAACCCTGGCTTCTCTGGCCAGCCCCCGAGCTGAGTTCTGGAAGGGGCTGTAATGAAACCTCTATCAGCAGTGTGGTCAGTGATCCTGTCTTGCACCCCCTCTTGGGGGCAATGTGAGTGTCCCATCAATAATACAAACTTTATCTGCCCAGAGGTTTGCTCATGTTCTCAATAGGTTCTGAGCATTCTCCTGGGCCCCCACTCAAAGGTTTGGCCAGGTTCTGACATTGGAGGCAGTGGGACTGGGGAGGGAATGAACACGGCTCATAATAAAGGCTTTACTGTCTTCAAGGGTGACCAATATCCTGGTTCTCCTGGGACTGTCCTGGTTTTATCCGGGAGAGCCCCATGTCCTGAGAAATTCTCAGTCCTGATAAACTGGGACAGTCGGTCGCGCTACCCTCTGCCCGCCACCTGGGTATGACTCATGTCTTGTTTAGACAGCTTTCTCTCGAGTCTTTTCGTTGCACTCTGGTCAATTGCCACATCAACCTATTGTCTTTGAAATGCTGGTTTGGAATGAGTTCTCCCCTCTACAAAACATCCTCCTTCCCAACAACACTTGTGCCCCACTTTCTGGGACGGGGGTGAAGAATCAGCGGCCCCGGGCCCCCAAGGAGGGGGAAAGTCCAGCGTGTGTGGGAGTGCAATGGACCCGTATGTAGGCCAACCACCAGCTGGTGAGGCTCATGGGTCAGGCTGCCCTTGGCTCTGACCACCCCAGTGACCACAGGGCCCTGGCACGGTTGACTCTGGAAGCAGGCACAATGCTGTTGGCCGCAGAGAATGGTCACAGTGAAGCCAAGCTCCCTGGTGAGGCTGGGGAATTCATAACTCTTCTCTTCGTGACAGGGCCAGACTTCCCGCCTCCAATCAGACCCAGGATGCTCTGCTAAAAAGAGAAACAGAGAATGATATTGATTGCCCATGTTTTGTAATAACTAAAACCTAATGATCTACCTTGTTTAATTTAGTGCAGAAGGGGAAAGAATTTCCACTCTAAATATAGGTTACAGGAGACAGAGGAAGCGATTACTCTGTAACCTGTGAAGATGCTAAGTTGATAGGTTGGTGCTATAAATACCATAACATCACATCAGCCAGGAATGTGAAATTGCTCCCCCTCCTCCCCCGCCCCCAGGTGATTGGACCCAACGCTTTCTGCCTTCTTGTTGAATGAAGACTTAGAATGACAAGTAGAAATATGACCCGAAGGAAAGTTTCTTTGTTGTTATTTAAAGCTGCAGAATAAAAACATGATTTAGTCAAGGGAAAGGCAATCTGTAAATTACCGTATTTAGGAGGTAGGCAGTGGAGCCACCATTGTGGTCCCGCTAGAAAGAGCAATTGAAGAAAAAAATTAAATCTTTAGTTGGTTGGAACGGAAGGGGATCAGATGGGCAGCTCTGGTCAATCCCCAAATCATCTTTGGAGTTGCTGACTTTCTGGGTCATTGCACCTGACGCGCAACCCTCAGCGGGGGCCGCACAGCTTTGCAGAACCCAGGGCTCCCCTCTCACGGAGACGGAGTGTTTGAAATATATCTGTGACTGAGAATACTTAAGTGGGAGGCCTCCAGCGCTCTCCCCTTTCAAGGTGACAGTAATTGAAGGATGGCGCCACGCGATTCTGACATTTATAATTCGGCTGCGGAAAAGGTCAGCTTCTTTTTGGATGTGGGTTGGAGCCAGCGGGAGAGGAGCTCTGAGATATCACATTACGTTTTTGATATTTTCAGGGATGCTTTGATTAATAGCAGCTTCAGTTTACCATATATAATGATAACCCCGCTACTCTCCACTGTAGAAAATGACAGGCTCCCAAGAAATAAAGCCACGATCTCCCCCACCAAAGGGGTTGAATGGAGGCCCGAGAGAACTTGGCAGGGAGAGGTCTGCATGAGAAATGAATGCTCTTTCTCCTTAGGTGAAACCTGGGGCTTTCGGTCAGAGCGTGCAGGGCCTGAAATGCCACTGAGGAGGTTGGGCTTCATTTGGGGTTGATCTTTGAAAAGTTCACTCTGTTTGCCATGGAGTGGTAGACTGGGGGTGGCGTGGGAGGCGGTGAGACTAGAGGCAGGAATCCCAGGCAGGAGGAAGACTGTGGGTACAGGCTTGCATGGTGTGGGGAAGGAGAAAAGGGGTTCATAAGAAACACACTTGGGGGCCTGAATAGACAGATCTTTTTTTAAAAAAAATATTTTGATTAATTTTTAGAGAGAGAGAGAGAGAAAGAGAGAGAGAGAGAGAAATATTGATGTGAGAAACACTGATTGGCTGCCTCCTGCATGCCTCCTGCTGGGGATCAATTCTGAAACGTGGCATATGCCCTGACTGGGAATTGAACGGCAACCTTCAGGTGCATGGACGATGCCCAACCAACTGAGCCACACTGGCTAGGGAAGAACCAACAGATCTTGATAAGCATGCTGTGTATGGAAGAGAGGATGTTGAGGATGACCCCCGGGGTGTCCAGCTGATCAGAAACCATTAGGTCTTTCTGTAGGAGATTCCAAGCAGCAGCATCTGCTTGGATTGTTGTGCAGAGAGACTGTGACTCTGCTCACATCAGATTCCGTCAGGTCCAGGAGCAGACTGTTGGCCGTGTTATGGGCACTGGGTCACAGCAAGTGAATGTGCTCAGGATGAAAAGCCACTGGCAGGGTCTGGACCCAGGTGTGAAAGCCCCTGCTCAGGCATCAGCCACCCTCAGGCCTCGGGGAGGAGGACCTGAGCTGGCTCCTGTATGGGAACGGAGATGCACCCCCAGTCATGTGGAGGGGAACCATCTGATCTCACACCTGGCCCACTTGGGACAGCAGTGGGTGCTCCTGAGATGATCCGGGTGGGTGGTCAGGGCGGTCAGTGTAGAGGATTTTGATTCCTGAATGAAAACCCAGTTTTTAAAGGAACTTTTCAGGACCATCGGGATGCAGCCAGGTGTGATGCCCATTATCCCTGAGAGGCCTGGCCACAGTCAGAGGCACCTGTCTACTTCATCGCTACCCGTGTTCCTCGGTAAGTCCTCGCTTCTCAAGGTGACTGGAGTCTCTGCTCTTTGCATCAAAGAGAAGGAGATTGGGTCAAGTGGTGAACTAAGCACCTGCTTATCTTTTATGCTCTGGATCTTCAACATGGTGAGAAAGGTATGAACAATCTAATAAAAGAGTAATATGCAAATTAACCACCACTCCAAGACACCTAAGCCACACCCACCAGCCAATCAGAGCAGCTATATGCAAATTATCCCAGCCAAGAAGGCAGCCAGAAGCCATGGAGCTAGAGCAAACAGGAGGGACCAGCGATGGAATTGAAACTGCCTGCCTAGGCCAGCTGGGTCTCGGCTCAAGGCAACAGTGTCTCAATTATAGAAGCCATGGAGCTGAAGCAAACAGGAGGCTTCGTGCCTGCCTAGGCCTCCATCCAAAGCAACAAAGTTTCAATTATAGAAGATAAATAAACCCCTGAAACCTGATTCCAGCCAGCCTCACTGGGACCTTGGGTCAATGGGAGCTGTGGGCAGCCTGAAAATGGCCCTCAGCCCCTCACCCAGGCTGGCCAGGCACCCCAGTAGGGACCTGAACCCTGAACAGGCTGTGGGAAGCCTGAAAACGGCCCTCAACCCCTCACCCAGGCTGGCCACACTCCCATGGGATGTGGGTCCCCACTGGGGGGTTTGGTCAGCCTTCAAACAACCATTAGCCCCTCACCCAGGCTGGCCCGGCACACCAGCAGGTGGACATCCCCTGAGGGGTCCCAGACTGCGAGAGGGCACAGGCCAGGCGCAGGGACCCCCCCTCCCAAGTGCACAAATTTTGTGGACCGGGCCCCAAGTTCATAATAACACTGGAAAACCAGAAGCTTGCCCTTGGTGAACCAGACGTTATTTGAAAAATTGTTAAGAAGAGCCTGGCCGGTGTGGGTCAGTGGTTAAACATCAACCCATGAACCAAGAGGTCACCAGTTGCATTCTGGGTCAGGGCACATGCTCCGGTTGTGGGCTCATCCCCAGTGAGGGATGGGTAGGAGGCAGCCAACTGATGATGTTTCTCTCTCATCAATGTTTCTATCTTTCTATCCCTCTTCCTTCCCCTCTATCTAAAAATCAGTAAAGACAGAAAAATAATCTTAAGGAGATAAAAAGCAGATGGAATAGAATTAGCAGTAATCATTGCTGCAAAAATGTGGGGAGTGCTGTCTAGGAGTGTACCAAATTCAGAGAGAGCTGGTGGGGGCCAGGAGAGAGCAGGAGGCATCGAGACTGACCTCCAGATCCCATACCTGACAAACTGGAGGAAGCAGAGGGAATGAAATGCAGAAAATTATGTAAGAAACAATTGTAAAATCATTTCCAGGGCTGAAGAATGCTTTTATTTTTATATGTTTATTTTCTTGTGGCGCAATTTGCTCTTCTCTAAAATGGCTTTTATGATAGAATCCAGCATGGAGTCTTAAAAAGTATTAGTAGGCTTGTCATGTGATAAAACGATGCCAGCTGCTAACATTATAATTGTTATTATTATTATTAAAAGACCAAGCATGTTGAGTAAAAAATGCAGGAACCCCCAGACAATCATAGAAAAATTTCATCATATCAGAGATAAAGAGAAACATCATAAAACCTTTTAGTAAGAGCAAAGATCAGAAGGGAAGCAGGCTTTCTGTAAAGTAACAGATATGAGTACCACTGGATGCAAGACTACAAGGGACCACGTGGTCCAGGCTCTAAGGGAAAATACTGTAAAGGTAAAATTACTCCTTGTGCTGAGCCAGCACAGCCAAGGGTTTGGTGAGCCGAAGGGGGATTGGCAAAAGATTAAAGAAAAGACAGACAAAGAGTATAAGCTGGGGCTCAGTGGATCGCCTGTGCCCGGCTGAGGCCACAAAGAGAGAGATCCAGAGGCAAGCTGATGCTTTATTTTATAGCCAGAGGTAAACAAGATAGTGGTCGCCATAATTACAATGTTCTTGGAGTTTCACTGGTTTTGGCAGCACTTGCTGCATCTCCCATAGGCTATTAGCTACCCAGATAGGATCTAGGAAGTGTCACAAGGTCAAGCTTAATTATGCCAAGAAGGCTGTTCCCTCTAAGCTGGGACTTGTTTGTGGCTTTGCCAACAGGTCAGTCCAAGGTTAAACCCCACAGCTGCTCCCTACACTTCTCATGCCTAAAATGCCCTAAAGGGTAAAGTGAAGATATTTTCAGATAGGCAAGGACCTAGAAAGCTTACCTCTTAAAATCCACCTGAAAGAACTTAATAGAGAAATGAAAGCTGAATCGAAGAAGACATTGGGATGCAAGATGCAATCATATGCAAAGAACTAGTAAGATTTAGCGATAAAGATAAATAATCTTTGATTATTAAAAATAATGGCAACTTGAATTAAAATCCCACAGGATAGAAATGTGGGAAGAGACAGGGAAGGGGTTGGAAAGGGGTTGATGGAAGGAAAGACTCGTCCTTTTGTTCTGTTCAAGGGGAAGATGTAAAGACCGATCCCTTCTTGGCGCTGACAGGCAATGTAGGCTCAAATACGGATGTGGGGTATTCAAGGGTGTTGTTCTCTGGAAGACTAGAAAGAGAATGTTAGGAAGGGAAACAGCAAACATGAGGCAAGGATAATGTGATAAAGATACTTGGTCCACCCACTAACAGGTAGCAAGTGGGTGTGGACGAAGGAAGAAAGAAGCAGAGTAAATAGGAAACGAAATAAAATGGCAAGAACCAGTCTAAAGGAACTGGGAGTGATGCGAATATACCCACTGAGAGAAATCCCAGGTTAGGCTTAAAAATTTAGCTCCAGCCTAACCGGTTTGGCTCGGTGGATAGAGCGTTGGCCTGCGGACTGAAAGGTCCCAGGTTCGATTCTGGTCAAGGGCATGTACCTTGGTTGTGGGCACATCCCTAGTAGGAGGTGTGCAGAAGGCAGCTGATCGATGTTTCTCTCATCGATGTTTCTAACTCTCTATCCCTCTCGCTTCCTCTCTGTAAAAAATCAATAAAATATATTTTAAAAAAATTTGGCTCCATACAATTTCCTAGAAGTGCATTTACAACAAAATAACACAGGAACATGGGAAATAAACAGATATTAAGAGATGCCCTTACAAATAACAAACTCTCTCACACTGATGCTTCTGTCTTCTTCCTTCTTCTATCTCTGGAAATCAATGCTTTTATAAAAAGTATTAAAGGGATAAGAGTGATGGATGGTATAGCAATCACGAACCCTCAGTTACTTAATACCATGGCTTCAAAATACAGTAAGCAAAAAGTGGTGGGTGAAAATACAGAAAAAAGTGGCGACATCTATCATCAGCATGGAACTCTTTATCTCTAAAATCAACAGATAAAGGATATAAAGAAGAAGTAAGCATATGCCTGGCCAGTGTGGCTCACTAGTTGAGCATTGACCTATGAACCAGGAGGTCACTGTTCAATTCCTAGTCAGCATACATGCTTGGTTTCCAGGCTCAATCCCCAGTAGGGGGTGTGCACGAGATAGTCGATCAATGATGCTTATCTTTGGTGTTTCTATCTCTACCACTCCCTTCCTCTCTGAAATCAATAAAAAATATTTAAAACATAAAAATATAGATTTTATTAACCTAGTTATTAGCAGATCATATATATTTCATTTATATAAAGTTGTATGTTCATATATATAAAGTTTTAATCAACAAGTAGATAATACACATATTTTCATACACACATAAAACACTAGACAAATTCACAAAAATTGAGATGTATTAGGTTACAGTGGAAATCTCAATGAATTCCAAGAGGCAGGAATGATACTGCTCAGACTTCTGTGTTGCTAGCACTGTGACCGTCCTTTGAAAACAGTGTTGGGTAAAATATAATTTTTCCCCTTAAATGCACTAGTAAACTGGAAAGAAAGAAATGCTGAGGTCAAAAACTGAGGGAAGACAGGCACCTCTCCTGTCCTCTGGATTTTTGCCCTGAAGGCATTTGCTGAACCGCATACACTTGAACTCCATTTAGCATAGGAAGCAAAGGCCAAGGCCAGGTTCAGTGCCCAGGAAACCCTCATTATCAACATAAGGGATCTAAAAATAACTCTGCTCCTCACTGTCCCGGCAGTGGTCCTTCTTACATTTGGTAGTAAGTGGAGGAGGAAAAACTTCCCTTGGGCGTTCGTCAACACTAGCTCGTCTTGGAAACCTGAATTCACCTCTCTGGTGACCTGAATCACGCCAAGTTCAGAATGAGGTGACTGGCCAAGGTTTTCCCTCTTCTCCTCCCAAGAAGGCAGCCAGGACATTGCGTTTCTTGGATTTAGAGCTTTTGTAAGACTGGAAGCAGAAGCTGCCTGCAGAGAGCTCGTCTCCCTGCCACTTGTGGTGTCCCTGAGCGGGGAGGAGAGAGTGAGTGCCTACCCTGGAAGGGGGCCTTGGCTGGCAGTCCCACAGCAGGCTGAGAGACCTTGAGACCCAGGAGGGTAGCCATGTCTGCTCCAGTGGTGGGATTTAGTTCGACTTAAGGAAAGTAAGTGAATGAGATATTTCTTGGACACTTGAGTTGTGAATGAAGGTTCAGATTGGTTCACTTCCAGTCAGAATTAATCTCTCCTCGCTTATTTACAAAGGTTGGTGTTCTCCTGACTTCAATGTACATCATTTCTTAGGTCAGGGGGGTGGGGCAGGTAGTTGGCGTTTCTGACAGGTGTGCTCTGCAGTTCTGATGAGGGTGGTCCTCGGACTTTGCCTGAGCTGCTGGTCCTCCACATTGGAATTCCTGGGAAGCTGTTAAACATTTCCACGCCCAGACCTCACTCCAGGCCGGTTAAACCTCAATTTCTGCAGGTGGGAGTCAGGCATCAGTATTTTTTAAAAGGTCTCCAGGGGAGTCTACTATGCAGCCAAAGTTGAAAACCGCTGTCCTAAACAGGTCACTGGGGGGTTGGGAGGAGGGGGGCAAGAGCTGGAGACATCCGGGTATCTATGTGACAGAAGTACTCTCACTGCCATCCATCCATCTGCCCATTTACCTGTCCATCCATTCATCCACCCATCCATCCACCCATTCATCCACTCAACTAATACACATTGAGCCTGCTTGTGCCTGTGTCTGTTCTAGGTCCTGGAAATGCAAGAGGAAACAAATTAGGCAAAACCCCCTAACCTTAAGCAGCTTTTATAAGACAGATCTGGTAGCCAAGTCCAGTACAGGATGTGCAATGCAGCATCATTTGTGTGAATAAAAAAGTTGGTAAGAACCCAAATGCCTGACAATAGAGACTGTAAACTCTAGAATATCCTGCAGCAATCAGATACTTAGATGTATGTGGGATAGATCCTGATTGAATTCCAGTCTTACCATTTCTGGGCCATATGTCCTTAGGCAAGTTAGATAAAGACTCAGCCTAAATTTCCTCATCTACAAAATGGGGATAATATTGTCTTCCTCAACGTTTATTATTTATTTATTGAAGTAGATGATACAGTGCATCAAAAAACTTAGTGGAAGTCATGGCCTCGAGAAAACCCTAATACATATTAGCGGCTATTGTCTTTGTTGCTGTTATTTTTATGATTGTTGGTATGGTGGCTGTATGGTGATGGTGAAAAAGTTCCAGGTTTAGAAGCAGAACACTTGAGTTCTGTTCCTAATTATACCACTTACTCTGCCTATGATCTGGAGCAAGGAACAATTAGGAAATTTATCAAGTAGAATCTCATTACATGTCAGCTGTCATCGTTAATGATTTGTTTCCTCCAGTTCAGATGCTCTGCTTGGATTACTTATGTTCCTCGGTGCAATTTCAAAATGAAGGTGCTTGGGTCTCCTAAACTACACTTGTCTTTTATCATATTGATTGCCAGTCAAAATGAGGCCCTGAGCTTCATCAAGAATGTCTTGGTGCCTTAAACCAGAAGGTGAGGGGCCTTCTCAGGAGAAGGGGAAGCGGGGTGCCAATTTGTGAGTCTGGCAATATTGCTCCTATATATACACACTTTAGAACCCAATTCAACTCATTTTAGATTGGTCTTTAAAATAGCCAACACCAATGAAACTATATACAAAACTAGGCAGAACAGTACAACGGACCACTGTGTACCATCATCCATCTCCAATGGTAGTTAATACAAGGCAGTGTTTCATAAGATGAATCTTTAGGCGTAACCTGAATACAATGGGTGTGGTGGGTCAGGAGGCTTAATAATTTCTGAGACCCAGACCCCCCTGTTATTTTATTAGGAGCCAACCTCCGCCTTGATGCTGAAGAGCGTATGAGAAGCTGACTTTGGTGCATACAGAGCAACTGGTCACCTGCCTAGGAGAACCAGGGGGTCTGGCCTGGATGAGCCAGGGGGTCTAGCCTGGATGAAAGAAACTGGTGACAACCAGGGGGTCTAGCCTGAGAACCAGGGGTCTAGCCTGGATGAAAGAAACAGAAGACAATAGGTCCCATTTAGTGAGTTCTCCTTCTGAACTAGACACAAGGCTGAGTCCTTAACTCCCACTGTTAGTTATTCTTAAAAAAACAACAACCCTAACAGGTAGGTCCGCTAATTATTTCGAAACAGGAAAAGGGACCTGCATAAACTGCAAGTCAAAGCGCTGGCAAATAGCTAAGCTGAGATTTAGACCTGGGTCTGACACCAGCATCTGATGCCTTCCCTCTGTCTCCTGTACCATCCAAGGAAGGTCTCGGGCAGGCTGGAAGCACATGTGGCACTGCCACCACTTGCCCACAGGTGGGCTTGGGAAGATAAAAAATTACCACCGTGATCTGTAAGAAGAACCTGTTGGAAGCTTGGCACAGGGCATCTGAGCCGATGTTCATTACCGGGGTTTGTTCTGTGTAGGACCCTGGTGACACGGGTGTCCCCTCTGGACCACGAGGCAGGCTCTCTTCTCTATGGGTTATCACCCTCCTTGGGTCTTGTGTTGGCCTTCCTGCCATGGCCAACGTCCTCATTTGCCCTAGCTTACGAAGCCTGAAACCGGACCACATATTTCAATGAAAGCCTCATTTAAGTTACACACTGTGGGAGGATTAATACCATGTTTATCGACTGAATTAATTATGGAGTGAGTTCTGGGGTCCATACATAATGATTTAAGCATTGTCCTTATTAATGGGTTTCCTCCCAAGGAATTGCAACTGCTGCTATTCAAATTGGTTACCCTGTAGCAGCTACTGGAATTTCAATGAAAGGCTCATTATTTTTGCATATTTCATGCTTCATTTTCTGAGGAAAATGTTCTACATTAGCTAATTGTGGATGTGTTGTTCAGGTCATGGCTCCGTGCGGTGAACTCTGTATGGGAGTGATGAATCTTGCCTCCTCTGGGATCAGAGAAGGTGCCTCCAGACTATGGGGTGGGAGTGGTGGGGAGGGACACCATCTGAACACCAAATAAGTGGGGAGTGAAGGTGTTTTTTTTTTTCCTTAAGTAATAAGTAGAAAAGGAACCCATTCTCCACCCTGATCCAATGGGAGCTTGCAGACGTGGTCCGGAGAGATGGAAAGTCACACTGCCTTCTCCTCCCCTGCTGGACACCCGCCCCTTTCCTGTGGAGCACGGGCCTTCCATGATCTTGTTTCTTCCTCACAATACTCTCTGGCACCTGGCAGAGCTCTTTATCCTCCCACTACCTGTGAGAAATGTAAGGCTCTGCCGGCCAGCGTGGCTCAGTGGTTGACCGACAACCTATAAACCTGGAGGTCACGGTTCAGCCCCCAGGGAGGACACATGCCTGGGTTGCAGGCTTGATCCCCATTGTGGGGCGTGCAGGAGGCAGCTGATCAATGATTCTCTCTCGTCATTGATGTTCCTATCTCTTCCTTTCTAAAATCAATAAAAATATTCTTTTAAAAAAGAGAAATGTAAGGCTCTGTGAAGGAAAATGTCGTGTCTGCAGTCTCATAGAAACAGTGGCAAAGTTAGTCTCCGATGCCTACTTCAGAGCTCTGTAGAGCCAGTATTTTCCAGTAGAACAACACAGCACCCTCCTGTGGGCTTAGTGTCATGAACACAGGTAAAATTTTTGACTGCTCAGCATTGCTTTGAGTGACTATGTGTTTTGGCTGACTCCACCTCCTGTACTCTGGACGGAGCATGTGACTCAACCTGGCCAATCGGCTATTCCATGCCCTGGACCTCAGTGATTGGTTCAGACATGGACCTCAGTGATTGGTTCAGACATGGACCTCAGTGATTGGTCCAGACATGGCCAATTAGAGCCCTCTCTGGGATATTTGCTGAAGCTGTTGAGAAACTCGCCTTTCATTGGTACTTGTAGTTTTGAGGAAGATTGGAGCCTAGCGCAGGCACTGAGAACACTGTGCACAGAGAAGCAGCATCCTGGAAAGCCGTTGGAAAACTCGGGTTTAGCCACGCCTCTAGCCAGTTGATTAGAGTCCTTTCTCAGCCTTGTTTTTTGGCTGACGCTGCTTTGATCCGGGTTTCTGATGTTTGTAACGGAAAGAATCCTGATTCTTACAATGGGGTCAATTCAATTCATTCCAGCATGGAGGCCCCAGGGCTTCTCCGAAGCTGGAGGACTCCCATGGGGCCACCTGGCTCCTCTTTCTACCGGGCTGAGTTGCTCCCATTGTCACCTGCAAAGGCAGATATTTGAGGTGGCATCTCTGTGACTTTGTGCACTGCAGGCTTTCCCAGCGTGGTGGGGTCAGATAGCAGAGCTGGGGGCTACACAGGGCAGAATAAGAATTCTGTGCTCCATCGCCAGTTTAAGGTTTACTCTGGCGCCACAAAGCTGCCTCTAGCATGGAGGAGACAACAGTGAGTCAGGGTGCCAAACTGGTGACCAGGCTAGTGTTTCAGACCTCTGGGAAATAAGTCTGATGACATAACGTCACTATGACCCGGCTCTGTCATCTATGGGTTCAAGCCAGAAGTAGATGACACATCGCAGAGGTGGTCCTCAGGACGGTTCGAGGGGTGACATTGGAGCAATGACTTGGAGGAGGTGAAGGAGATTGTTCAGCTGAGGTTGTTCTGCGAGGAGCCAGTAGGAAGAGCAGGCTCAGAGCCTTCAGGCTGAGGAACAGCAAGGAAGCCAGGGGACCTGAGCTGAGCAGCCAAGGAGCAAGTTGTAGGTGTTGAGGTCAGAGAGGCGGGGAGGGCCAAATCCCGATAGCCTTGTAGAGAGGGCACAATGTCCTGGTCTGCTTAAGATAAAGCATTTATACCTATGGGTCTGTCACCGTGATTGGTCATACCCCAGGTCACTTTCAAGAGTGTACCTGCGAATAGGATGCAGTAGATGGTCACTCTATCCTGGGGCCATTATGGGACTTTGGCTTTTGTCCGAGTGAAATAGGGCTTGACCTGAAGGGTGAGTAGGAAGGTGAAGACGGGTAGAAAGAGGAATCCAGGA
>PVJC01046025.1:0-13475 GCA_004026665.1 Murina feae
ATGGGAGCCAGCGGGAACTGCAGCGCACAGCCGGGAGCCGTGCTGCTTCCACGGAGTCGTGCGGCTTCCGTGGGAGGTGGAAGCAAGCTGTGGTACCCATGGGAGCCGGGAGGGAGCTGCACTGCTTCTGTGGGAGCCAGGAGGGACCCACGCCACTTCCATGGGAGGAAGACCTGCCATATTCTCTCTGGGCCTGTGCTCGGCGGTGGAGGCTGCGGGCCGGCCCCCCGTCCCTGTCAGTGTCTGCTCCAGCTCTGGGGGGCTGGCCTGAGACAGGTGCGGTGACAAAGCAAGCATTCTGCCAGGCCCCTCACGCTGCCTGGTGTCAGCGGCCGCTCCCCTAGGACTGGGGGCCCCCCTAGGACTGGTGGCCTCCGGCAGGGCTGAGAGGACTGGGCGCCATCATCTTGTGGCATTGCGGCTGCCAACTTTGTTATGGAGTGATGGTTAATTTGCATATTACCCTTTTATTAGGTAGGATGGTGCCTAAATGACTCAATCTACTGTGTGAAATGGAAGATTTCTTAGGTATAACAACTGTATCTAAAACACCAGGAATTCAGGCCTATGCACACTATGTCTTTAACACACAAGTTTTTTGCTGCCCTGGCAAATTCTTCATTCTTTCTATATAGGTGAACTTAGTCAAGTAGAATGACCATCTGTAAGTTTCATTGTATCTAAGAGGTTCTGAGAAAAATGGTCACCTCTCCAAATCACTACGCTATTTCAGTTCAGCAAACGGCTTGTTCTCTGCTTAGAATTTTCCTAGATTTCTGATGACATGAATACCCATCAAAGATCCTATTGCTGTTTTCTTGCAATGATCAACACCACTGCAGGTTAATCATAAAAAACTTGGCAAATAACTAAAATAGCAGAAACATAAAATATATTATAAATACAGTCACTTTTAAATGAACTTACTGATTTATATTGCCACAACAAATGTTCATTTCTTGATGATCCCCTAAAAAAGATACAGATCTTTAAAATTTAATAAAAAGTGCTCAGTGATAGTTTAGTAATCCTTTGAACTATTATGCTTAACATTTATTAATAAGATCTGTGATCGCAACTTCGGTAGAATATCACTTAACATTGAATATTAAAATACAATGTATTGATAATCCTAATTTTAAAATTAAAACCTAACTATTCATAGTATATATTTGTACAAAGTACAGCATATTATTAGTGGTTCAAGATTGCTAATTATCTAAGATCCAGAGGACAAAATTATATTTTTAAATTTCCTTTCAAAATCTTAACCCTCATTTATTATAAAACTTCCTTCAGTTATTTAAAAATATTTACATAGAGAAAAGCCATCAAACAAGACTGTTTTTAGTACTGTAAGATTCTAAAACAGTCTTCTGAGTTATCTTGAGCACCCCCTTTAGAAGTGCTTCTTTGAATGAATTAATCTTAATCTTACTATGTTTATAAGCATAAACACAAACGAATAACACACAGTACAAAAGAACACAAGAAAAATTGTTGGCTTTATTGGTATCACAGTGCTTTTATTTATTTATTTTTTATTTAGGTATCACAGTGGTTTTAATCCAAGCTAAATACAAACACAATTGTTAGTCAGTCACTTATCCTTCAAAACAATATGCCAAGATCAATCCTGAAGCATTTAAAAACATGAAAATGTATAAAATACCTTCCTTAATAAATTCTAAGGACTCCACATATAAATGCAAAAATCTGAACTTGTCAATAATCACATCAAATGTTGAACAACCAACTGAGCAGTAAAAAAAACAACTTCTGATTTTAAAATTAAATATCTACAGGTAAAAGCATGCAATTTCCCACATCTACTATCTTTGTATTCTGCACAGAGTTCCAAGGCACAGATTGTTTCTGGCTTTATGAATTACCAGAGATGAAGATTTTTGTGGCTGGCTTATCACAGGCCTTTTAGTCTTTTTTCCAGATAGATCCTTGGCTTCTTTGGGAGGAGGCATATGAACTGGTTTCCATGGAATTGGATTATAGAAGGATGGTTCTGGATAAGAATTTCCATTGTAAAAACCTAAAATTATTTTAAAAAATCAGAACAAAACAAGTAAAAAAAAACAAACTTGAGATCAAAGAAACAAGTTATTTTTAAATTCCTAGGAAAGTGTTAAAATATCAAAAGAGCCAAAATATCATTGATAAATCAATTTGACTCAATTAAAATGAATTTTTGAATACTTTCAAACAAGTGACTTTCCAAATACAGTAAATATTGCAGTATAAATATGTAAATGATAATTCTAAGAGTCCAAAGAAATGTTAAAATCTATATAAAAATTTTACTAAGATTTTAAGTTTAGAACCCTTAAATTGAACAAAATCTTCATTTTTTTTCCTGAATCTGGAAAATCACTGACAATATACTAGTTTCTCCTAACTAGACACTAAAGTTTACAAAAAACTAATTTACACTGCATATGTAGCTAAACTGAATCAGGTTCTTACTTAGAATCACTGAAATTCTAAACCACTGTGGCCCTACCCAGTTTCTCGGTGATTAGAGCATTGACTCTCGGACTGAAGGGACTCTGGGTTCAATTCCAGCGTTTCTTTCACATCAATGTTTCTCTCTCTCTCTTTCTCTCCCCCTCCCTTCCACTCTCTCTCAAGATCAATGAAGAAAATATCCTTGGGTAAGGATTAACAAACAATAATAAATACATAAATCACTGTCACTCAAATTATTAACACTTCATAATATCACTGTAATTTTAATTATTAATTACAGAATATGCTATTGGTAGGATGTATAGCAAGTGATGTCCTCTAACTAGTAATTCTGGAGAAGGAACATTTTGTTAATCAGATTCAAATCCTGCAGCCCCTATAGCACCTAAAGTCCTTTATTTCATAATTTATAAAAATGATATGGGCATCAAGAAGATACTTAAGGGCATTTACAGACAAATATGATGCTTATTAGAATAAAACTCATTAAAAGCCAAAAAAATTAATCCATTATTTTAGCAATTCACTTCTAGTCAATATGTATATTCCCTCCTAAAGTTTTATCTGAACTGCCCAATCGTTTGGTTAAAACCACTGCTTATTGCAATTTTTTCAAAGGAGAAAGAAAAAACGTGGAGCAGACCATGCTCAGTAGCTGTAGCGGATGACCTCTGTGACATGTGAGAGAGGCCCAATCCTGACAGCAGGAATGTGTCATTCAGACACTGGCAACCCACTCTGCCTGCATAGATATGTCAACACACACTTCACCAAGATGGTCAAAACAAAGTCTGGAATATGTTCTATTGTGTGAACAAAACAGAAGGGGGGTATTTTTAATAATAAATCACTTAAACAAGTGAAGGCAGCTGTCAGCAAGGTATGAGCTTCCAACATGAAGCACAAAGAAAAACATGCACCACCATTTGTAATCAGACCAGCCTGAAGGCCAACCGACTCCGAGTCTGCTTCACATGCTGCCTAGTACTGCACCTGCAGAAGGAATGTGTCAAAGCTATGCCTCAAAAAGGGTTAGAAGGGGAGGAAAAATCACCCCTTAAAAATGTCCCATTTAAGGCTTTATAATCCAAAATACATATGAAAATGTAACTTGTTTCTTTTTTAAAATGTTTTTATTGTTTAAAGTATTACATATGTCTCCCTTTTCCCCCCATTGACCCCTTCTAGTCCACACCTGCTCCACACCCCAGGTCTTCACCACACTATTGTCTGTGTCCATGGGTTATGCATATATGCATATAAATTCTTTGATTAATCTCTTCCCATTCACTCCTATCCTTCCCCTCTGGGATTCGATATCTGTTCCATGCTTCTATGTTTCTAGATCTCTTTTGTTCATCAGTTTACTTTGTTCACTAGATTCTGTATGAGTGAGATCATGTGATACTTGTCTTTCTCAGACTGGCTTATTTCACTTAGCACAATACTCTCCAGGCCCCTTCAGGCTGTGTCTCAAAGGGGAAGAGATCCTTCTTTTTCACTCTGCAGTTTTGCAACTACTGCCTTTAAAATATATCTAATTTATAGAGAATGACAATAAATTTGTAGTATTCCCCAGGAACATGGTGTATTATAATATTCCAGAAAATAGTAATTTGAAAGAAAAATTATTTTTACACATTTCTACTTCTGTCAAGAGAAAATATAATGTATAATATTTACTTCTGCAAGTCATATTTATGTAAGCCACATAACATAAAAACCAACCTGTAAGTTTTCCATTGGCATAACCATAGCTTTTTGCAGCTGGACGAGGTTTATTTTTTGAATTTTCCAACCATTCCTTAAACTTTCTTTCTGCTATTTCTTTCTTTTCCTGTAATTCAACTTGACGTTGTTTTTCTTTTTCCTTAAAATGACAAGACCAAAGAATCTCCAGGGATATTCTGTAACTAAATATTGTACTGACTTTTCCCCAGCAGCTTCCCACCCCAATGGCTTACGGATGATAAATATTAAATCATATTTATCTAATTTGAAAGCAAAATTAAACATGATCAGGGATATGGTATGAAGACATCAAACCCAAGAAGAAAAAAACAATTTGCTGTTTTAAAATAGAATAGTAACTTATAATAATGTAATAAAAGTGCCACCAAAATTTAGCATTAACAATAAAAAGTTTGAACCTAACTGAAAAAATATCAACAGACTTATTAACATTTCTCAACCTAAGAAAACCACAAATGCATAATCATTTCTGAAGCTTAAGCAAAGTACAATAAGTAGGGATAACCCATGAATTTATTTTATGCTAGGACAGTGACAATTTTCTATTAGAAACTTTTTATACAATATACATAAACACCAAAGTAATGGATTCTAACTGGTTACTTTAAATACCTTTTCTTTCTTCTTCTTCTCACATTCTTCAGCATTTTTTTTCTTTAACCATTCTTGATATTTTTCTTTTGCTTTTTCTTGCAAATGTTCTTTCTCCAGTTCCTTTGCTGCTTTTGCTTCCATTTCTTTATTAACTTTTTGTTCCCTTTCTTTCCTTTTCTTAAGTAAAAGTAAAAATTTTAATTGGAATATTTGTAATTATACTCATATGAGGATGGAGTGTTAGCTACAGTAATCTAAATTTGTGTTATTTCTTAAAATAGGTAGTAACATAGTAATTGATACAACATGGTTTGTGAAAATACATAATATACCAGCAATTACCTGGTCAATTTTAGTTTACCAACTCAGCTGTAAGATTCATTATGGCAGTAATAAATATCTTGTTCACCAAAGTATACTCAGAGCTGCAGACAGTGATGAGTAAACAGTACATGCTCAATGAATATTTGAATAAATTAGTGAACAGAAATTACAACCTGTTAGATTGTCCTGAATGTTTGTTTTTTAATGGATATTTACCCTCTAAAATCAGAGCCACAAATGTACACATTCTTGGACAGTTTGACAATATGAATACTTGGATAAATCTTCACCATTAGTGAGTTATAGAGAACAAATAACATTTGGCCCATTAAATATTGCTGTAGGGGCATATACAGACAAATCTTTGGCTATGTAATTCTATGTAACACCAGAAGTTAGCAAATATGGTCCACCTGTGACCTATCACCTGTATTTTTAAATAAAGTTTTATTGAAATGTGGCTACACCCATTTATTTACATATTTATTGTCTATGGCTACTTTTGTACCACAAACTCTAAGGAAATAAATTTCTGTTGTTTCATACTCATCCTGTGGTGTTTTGTTATGGCAGCCCTGGTGGGCTAACACAATAAATAAGCTTATAAAAAGATGCTAAGTATCAATGGATCTCAGGGAAATGAAAATTAAATGACAATGATATATCACTGCATATTGACTGAAATGATTTAAAACAAAACAGACTAACAATGTAATGTTTGGCAAGGATGTGATGCAATTGGGATTTTCATACAATAGCAGTGGGAATGTAAAATGATACAAACACTTTAAAAAACAGTTTGGCAATTTCTTATAAAGTTAAACACATACTTACCACACAATCCAGCAATTCAGTTCCTAGGCATTTACCCAAGATAAATGAAAACAAATGTCTACAAAAAGACTCGCACGTAAGTTGTCATAGAATTTTATTCATAATACCCCAAACCAGAAACAAACCAATTGTACATCAACTAGTGAATGGATAAACTATTTGCGGTATTCCATAGAGTAGAATACTACTCAGCAATAAAAAGGAATGATCTTAATACATAGAACAGGGAATTTTAAAAACAGAAGGGTCTACCTCCTATGACCCTATTTATATAAAATTCTAGAAAAGGCAAATCTAATCTACAAGGACAGAAAGTAGACTAATGGCTTCCTTGGAGCTGGGGCTGGTTGGGGGTGGGGAACTATCTGAGTGATGAAAATGTCCTGTGTCTTGACTGTGCTGCTGGTTATACGGGAACATGTTTGTCAAACTTCAAATCGGTATATTTTGTTGTACATAAATTATAGCTCAAAGTAGTTGATTTTAACACACCAGACAGGCTCTCCATAGGATTAAACTAGAGGAGAGAGAATGGAATACCTTCAGTTAGCACAAGGAAAGCAGAGCCGGCACACAGGGAGGTGCTGAGAGAGAGGCAGCCACTAAGTGGCTTCAGCTTTTCTGGCATTCCAGTTCTATTCCACACAGAGCACAATACATCTTCCCTTTGTAAAGATGGTGCCCTGAGAGAACCTTTGCTTCTTGAAACTGAAGGAAACTAACAAAACAACTGGCTAAGGTTTCTGAATTCCTACTCTGGTTCCTTCAATAGTACCTGGCACATAGTAAAAGTGTAGAATGCATGGAGGTACACAGATAACCGTGTTACCAATCATACGCTTTGTGGACCCAAGTTAATGTAATTTTTATATTTAAAAAATCAGTTTCATGTTTTAGGAAATTAAAAATAATTTCATTTTTACATAACTTTTGAAACAATGAAGGTAAAGACGCTTATACAAAATATGTGATAACATACTGCAAAAAACAAATCTAAATGAACGAATTAGTATGGCAACATAAATGCAAGAGTACCAGATAAGCCATTTATTTGAAACAGATTTAACAATTTACAGTCTTAGTATAAGAAACTAGCTTTGCTAATGGATACATAAATCCCTCTTGTCTGGTTTTTTGATAGAACACAGTGAAATGACTTAGAGAAAATAACACCACAGAGCCAGCTAAAATGTGAATGAGGCTGGAGGCAGCGGAGGACCACACACCATGAAATGTAAACAGAGGAGGAAAAAGCTAGATGCCAGACAGAAAGAGAAGAACCAGGAGAGCAGTCTTTACAAACAGAGGTAAATGTAACTTAGACTGAAATAAGAAATCTGATAGGTTTTAAAGGAAAAAGAAATTTGAGTAATCAGTTATTTCTTAACATGCACAAGACTTCTGCAGAATAAGTAAACTCAATTTCTCAGGGTTCTATTGTGAACTATTCCCAACCTTGTGGAATCCTGCTTTCAATAATTAGTGATTGATGTCAGGGCATGCCATTTCCCTCCCGAAGAAAAAAATTTTCTCAAATAATTGGATTAGATCTACTGCCACTAATTAACACAGAGAATATATCATCTCTCAGCAGTATCTTACATTCTTAGACAAACAACAACTATGTTTGACTGGCATGGTAAAATGAGCTTAATGGAGTCAGAAGATAAGAGAAGCTTTTAGAGGAGAGAGCATGCTATTATTGTATACACGTAAAACTCTCTTATTTTTCAGTTTTTTCAAAAAAGTATCACCCAAAGCTTGGTAATGGTCATATAGACTTGTTTTGATTTTGGTACTGATTCACAAGGAGCTCGTTCTTGTTGTATTATGGAATGATGCTATATTAATTATAATCAAGATATACTTCTTTAGTAAAGAATACATTTATGGCTAAAACACACATATGTCTAGCCAATTTCCTTCTTACTATATCTGAAGGAAGAAAGCTACATCATCTTCAATTTGCTGAAATGATTTAGTACTCTACTAATACCACTGGACATTATGACAATATTTAAGGACAAAAATTTAGGATTAAAAATTTAAAACTTTGCTCTACAATTTAAATATTTAACTAAATTCTTAAAATTGGATAATTTAAAAAGCAGTATCAATCTACATATTCACAAGATAACAAACTGACAAGTACTTACAAAATTTTTAACTTGTGATCCAATACAAGAATGTACTAAAATTGAAAGGAAGATAATACCATTCATTCATTGTTCATTTATTCATTCCAACAAAAGCCTATTGTATTATAAAACATTTTATTAGATAGTGTGATGAATTAAAAATATAAACATTAATTCCTACCCTTAAGTCTGAAAATTACCAAGAAAATGAAGATATGTACACAATACAAAATAGCAATAAAATATATAATAATACAAGGTATACATGACAAAGTGATAAATGTGAACAGGATTCAAGAAGGAAAGAGTTGCTAGCATGTGATCAGCGAATGCTTCCTATAAGAGGACATGCTTTGAGTTGGATAATGAAAGGAAAGGTAAGGTGGAGGATATAATGAGATTCCAAGCTGATAAAATATCATAAAACAATGAAGTGAGACTTGTATACATGCATATAAGCATAAGTGATGGGCGCAGGCAACAGGGGTGAGGGTGAGGGCAAGACAAGGTGGGGAGGAGGGAATAAGGGGTCAATGGGAAGATAAAGACACATTTGTAATACCTTAATAAATAAAAATTTTTTAAAAATGAAGTGAGAAACAGAAGAAAATGTCCTTAGCATTTCTCATGAACACATCCTGGGGCCTGGACAGTACAGTCCAAAGCTCAAAATTTATCTGAAATCTACTCTGTATTTTAAAAATCATATAAAATTTATGTTCTTTTCCATTAAGTATCTGTGCTTGCTTTACAAAAAAAAAAATTTTTTTTCCTCTCAAAATTTTCCAGCAAAACTATTACTCCAAGAAGACTGGCTATGCGAATCCTGGTAATATTCACAAAAGAGCAGCAATAAGAATCAACAGCATAGGATAAGGAAACCACCGGACTCTCCCCCTCCCCACATGGGAGTCTGTACTTGTTCTTCAATAAATTTCCACCTTTGCTATAATACAAACAAACAAACAAAAAACCCACAGGCAGAAGAAGACTTGGCACCAAGGGCAGAGAGGAGAAAGGCTTTAACTGCCCAGGCTAGAATTGTTAAAATGGTATTCAGAAAACAGTGAGGAATCACAAAAATATATATATTTTGAATTGGGAAATGACATTTGACTGTTTCAGCAAGATTAGTCTGGCAAGAACACAGAGTATGGACTCATTCCTTCAACAAATATCTATTGTGTCAGATAATACTGATCTAGCTACTAGAGAACTGGACAAAAAAGAAGCAAAAATCGATGCCCTATTGAGCTTACATTCCAATATGGGAAAATAAACAAACAACACAAGTTGAAAGTAATGAGACCAGACTGGAAGAGATCACAACAGGAGTGACTGTAAAGGAAAGGAAGAAATGACGACCAATGACAGAAGGATTCTGATTGTGCCCGGGTGACTGAGATGACAGCAGTACTAACAACAGTATTCGAGCAGTTAGGAGAACGGTTCTATTCAAGGAGAATGGGCAAAAATGGGTTGTTTTAGATCTTCAGGGTCAGAGGTGGAACCAACCATATAGTCAGAAATCCAAGACACCAGGAGGTCAGGTGTTAGAGATACAGACTTCCTGGATGCCACATGCGGGAAAAGGGAGAGAAGCAGAGAGCAAAGGGCAAAAAACAGAAACTTCATAAATTGTCCACGAGGCTAAGAAAAAAATCAGGTCAGAGAAGAAAGAATCTAAGAGAAAATAAGAAAAACCTAGGCAATGAGGAGTCACAGAACACTCAGCAAAAAGATGTCAGGATGTGTGTGTGCAATTTTTCTCCTCACCTGTTCATTCTTTTTCTGAACCCATTCCTTGTGCTTCTCTTCAGCAATTATCTTTCTTTTTTCACGTTCTTCCTTTTCTTTTATTTTTTCTAGCTGTTGAGTTAATTCCTGTGAATTTTATTCAAACAAAAGGCAACTTATAATAGAAGTATTCCAATCACATATTTTTTAAAAGGCTGAGGTTAACCAAATTAAACAAGGACATAGTTTCCTTTATAGAAAGCACACCATTAGTAACAATAACTTACATAAGTAACTAGTCTATGATGAAAAGAAAACATTGGTAAAAACTATAAGTCATTTTTTAGAAATGCAAATAATTGCTTGGCAGCAAAATGCTAGTTTCTTAGACTAAACTTCAGCTAAATTACCCTCATTGAAATCAACTTTCCCACACATAAATTTTGGCATCACTGTACACTCTTGGCAGAAGCTCAAGGGAATTGCAACTTTTTTTACAGTTATAAAAAGCTTCCAGGTTCTTGAGGAAGAATAGGAATTAAATAATCCCTAAATTTAAAATTTTAATTCAGTCATACAGAAGGCATTCAATTTTCTTTAGGGGAAAAAAAAAAATCAAGATTTCTCCTCACTCATTTTATAGTTGCTGGAGTGTAACACAAAACCACATTCATATCCCATAGGCCTTGCTGTCACTGGAGTCTACACGTTTGGGCATTTCCTCAGAAGAAAGAATGTGGAAGGTATGGCCAAATAAAACTACAAGCTCAGTGCCACCAGTCTGTCACTCATCAGTTAAATTACTGCATTAGTTGAGAATGCTGTTCAAACTAGACTCCTAGGACTCTACTATCATAATTATTCGTTATTTTTCTTCTCTCTCCTTAGATACTAATAATCAGATACTTTTATATATCTTCCACTGGACCTCACTCCTCCTTCCCTCCCTCCCTTTCCCAAAGACCTATCTACCTGAGCATGAGTGGAGCAGAAAGGACAAGTTTGCAACTCTCAGACAGTTCCAGTGTGTTACATGACATGAAGATAAAACTTGACACCAAGAAAATACAAGTTGCACTTTAGAACAACTGATGCACAGGACGCCTGTCTTCCATGCCCCAGCATCCTATAATTCCACTGCATAGAAAAGAATTGCCCTCATTCATTGCCAACTTTTAAACATCAGCCTCCCAACAGCCTCCAAAGTAAAACAGCCATCTTGGTTTTAAAAACGTTCATTACCTCTGCAGCTGCTATAATACCTTGATTATTCACTTAATACTTTTTTTTATTGTGTGCCTACTATAAAGACAGCATACACTGAGAAACAAGGATGAAATTCCAGAAGTCTTTGAACTAATCTCCTATATACACATAAGAATTGAGTGCTACATTGTAAGGTATCTAATCTAATAAAGAGTAATATGCAAATTGACCATCACTCCAAGACACCTAAGCCATGCCCACCAGACAATCAGAGCGGCTGTATGCAAATTAACCCAGTCAAGATGGCAGCCGGCAGCCACAGAGCTGGAACAAGCAGGAGGCTTCCATTGCAACTGCCTAACTAGGCTGGGGGGTCTCTGCTCAAGCTACAATGTTTCAATTATAGAAGCCACAGAGTTGAAGCAAACAGGAGGCTTCCATTGCCTGCCTAGGCCTCTGCTCAAGGTAACAAAGTTTCAATTATAGAAAATAAATAAACCCCAGAAACCAGACTCCAGCCAGCCTCACTGGGACCTTGGGTCAATGGGAGCTGTGGGCAGCCTGAAAACAGCCCTCAGCCCCTCCCCAGGCTGGCCACACCCCCATGGGGTGAGGGTCCCCACTGAGGGGCTTGGCCAGCCTGCAAATAGCCATCAGCCCCTCACCCAGGCTGGCCAGGCATGCCAGCAGGTGGCCATCCCCCAAGGGGTCCCAGATTGCGAGAGGGCACAGGCGGGGCTGAGGGACCACCCCTCCCCGAGTGCACAAATTTTTGTGCACCGGGTCCCTAGTTATGTATAAGTTTAGAAAAGGAAAAAGACCGGAAGGGAAGATGAGAAGAGAAACATTGTAAGTCAGAGTGGTCAAATATGAGCACCATAAGAGGAACAGAGGAACTGACTTGACTAGAAAAGAGTGATTGGGGGTGATGGGCTGGTGTGTAGTAACTAAGTGGGAAAAGGTCTTTTGAGACAAGAGAGTAAATTGAACACTATGAAGTCAGAATACATGGCAAAGGGATGACTTAGAACTCAATGATAAAGGTTAAAAACTGCATTACAAGGACAGAACTATTCCGAGGGACTCTGACTAAGAGGCTGTCACAGTATATGATTTGTAAGGGAAATGACTGAACTTGAGCCAGGAAATAAAAAGGGGGAAAACATGTGTCTGTCTGTCTGTCTGTACGTGTGTGTGTGTGTGTGTGTGTGTGTGTGTGTTGGGGGGGAGGGTGGCTACATACAGATCTAAGAATCATATATGCAAATTTCATTATATAGTCCTCAATTTTATTTTATTTTCAAGAAAAGTAATCATTTAAATATACAAGAGTGATTGATTATATTTATGTACCCCTTTTAAGATTCTTCATAAAAATCAGAAATCAAAAATCAGAAAGAAAAATCAGACTTTGTGTTCCTATTTTATGGCTCACAAATTTTAGTTAATGTTGACATAAGAGTTAAAGATAAAGGGTCAAAAAGTATGTAGAAAATACTACCCCAGACCCAGACAGTGCTCTGATCCAGGATGTCTGCTAAAGTACTCTGCCCCCCTCCAGAACACATCACATTTGGAGACAGAATGCTCCCTTCGTGGCTGGCTCCCAGCATTCTCACCCTGAATGTCTCCATCTGTCCCTATCAAGCAAGCCTCTTCTGGACATGGCTGGAGCCTTCTCTGTCAAGTCCCTAGGTCGTCTTCTGGTACACCACTGAACTGCAACAGGATTACAGCTATTTTCCCACAGAGTAAACACTTGATCATAGAAAACCAAAATGCAGAGAGGATCCTAAGCAGCATTTTTATTTCAATAGCTTTTGTCAACTTTCAAAGACTGGAGTTTACCACTGAAGGTAACAATCACAAAAACTAACAGTTTTGAGTTTCAAAAACTCTGTGTCCCACCCTATTCACTGAGGGCTGATAAATGAAATGGCCAAAGGCAAACTGGGGAAAAGGCCTCGATTATTCACAAACTGGACAATTTCTATAATTTAGAACAGATTGTACTAAATGTTAATGCAAATGTTAAAAATTAGAATTAACAAAGGCCATAGAGAATTCAGGGCAGTCTGTTAAAAGAATTTTTTTAAGTAATAAAAATTTAAATAAAATTTATATGATCTACAAAACCAATGTTAGTTTTTCATAATATTGATATTCAACATTTATCATATTTATTATCTTAACAAAGTTTAAACTTTTTTAAACTTTATAAATGGGTAATTTTGATGGGTTAAAATAATATCTTAACTCAATCTTATAGAGATGTCTGAAATAAATCTAAATGTCTGCTACTGAAATCTATTCTTTAAATTTTCCTTTAAGTTATTAAGAAAAACAATAGAAAGCCAGGGTAAATTCAAAATTAAATACTAAGTCTGACCCATTTATTTCTAAAATACA
>PVJC01046026.1:0-13465 GCA_004026665.1 Murina feae
GGGGGGAGAGAGAGAGAGAGAGAGAGAGAGAGAGAGAGAGAGAGAGAGAGAGAGAAACATTGATTGTTTGCCACCCACATGTACCCTGACCAGGGCCAGGGATCCAACCTGCAACTGAGGTATGTGCCCTTGACCAGGAATCAAACCTGTGACCTTCTGTTCTCAGGCAGACATTCTAACCACTTAGCAAAACCGGCCTGGGTTTCTCCTTGCATCTTGTTGCTATTCCTGACCCTGGATGAAGGTCCAGGGGGGTGGTGGGGGGCGGGGGGAGAGGAGCGGGGGACGGGTGAGGGAGGGAGGACCTGGTCATGGCCCCTCTCCTAGCTTCTCTCAGTCTTGGGCTTGTAGACACGATGTGCGTCTCCACTTTGTCTTCCCCGCGTGCATATCTTTGTGTCCAGATTTCCCCTTTGGTAAGGACGAGTCCTGTTGGGTTAGGGCCCCCTAAGGACCTCATTTTAACTTGGCTACCCCTGTAACAACCCTGTCTCCAAGTAAGGTCACATTCAGAGGTAGGGGAGATTAGGGCTCCATTTATATTTTTTTGGGGGGGGGGACACTACCCCCCTTGTAACAGATCCCCTCATAGATGGGAGCTCTGGATAAAATGTGTTGGCAAAAGGAATGTGCTGCTCAGGTGTCTGAAAACCCATGTTCTGAAGGGTGCGGAAGCTCAAGCCAGTGTGGTAGATGCTTTGTTGAATCTCACTGCTTAGGTGGCAGGTCTGGGATTCGGACCCAGGACTCGAGGCTCGTCCGCGTGTTTTCCCTTTCTCGGCAGCAGCTGTTGTGCTGGTTAGGAAGAAAGTCCTGGTGTCCAGCTCATCGGCTAAACAACTTCCTCCTTTCAAGTCCTCATCCGTCCTTTTCAAAAGTGTCCCCTTTAATTGGAGAAATTGACATGGACATTCTGTTGAGTGGAAAGAGCCGGCAACGTAAAGTAAATTGCCTTTCATTAGAGAAGTTCGCAAGTACATCGGCGATCTCCGTCAGCTGCCGAAAAACACTCCTTTCTTCCCGGGATAACTTTGAAGTGAAAAGGTAGAAAACAGTCCAACAGCTAGTGACATACGATCAAAACTGAGTAGAGAGAATGCAAGAGTCTTGTTGGGCTTCTTCTATTTCTTTATTCCCTCTTCAGTCATTTTTCCCCCTCGTTATCTGAAAAGACACATGGACAGATACTAATTCAAAGGGTTCAGAACTTCTGGGAGAGCGGAGGCTGGTTTGGAAGTCCTGTGTAGTCTTGGTTTTCCTGTGATGGGTTGGGAACGCGGAAACCCACAGAATGGAAGCGATCCATGGGTGAGGTTTATCTGAATAGACCAAGATCTGTATTCCACAGTGTGGCAGGAAGGGCAGTCTGAGATCTGTCTGCTTGGCTAATTCTTTGGCACATTGGGAGGTGGCTCACATGTGTCTTGGGGGACGCCTGAGGCTCTCTCCATGTTTCTTTAGGCACCTGGAGAAGATTTAAGCAGCAAGAAATTCTCTCGATAAAGCTTTCACTCTTCTCTCTCATTATCTGTTGTTATATCAGTTCATCATCCATCCATTCCATCTATCCATCATCTATCCATCCATCATTTACCCATCCATCCATTATCCATCCCATCCTATCCATCCATCCATCCATGTATCCCATCCATTCATCCATGCATCCCATCCATCCACCTATCCATTATCATCTATTCATCCATTCTATCCATCCATTATCTATTCATCCATTCATCATCCATCCCACCCATCAATCATCTATCCCATCCTATCCATCTTATACATCCATTCATCATCCATCCATCATCCATCCATCATCTATCCCATCCTATCCATCCATCATCCATCCATCCATCCATCCATCCATCCATCCATCCATCTATCCATCCATCATCCATACATCCCACCTATGCATCATCCATGCATCCCATCCATGCATCTATCCATCTAACCATCTCTCCATCCCATCCATCCATCCATCCTATCCATCATCATCTATCCATCATCCATCCATCCGTTCATTCATTCATCCATCCATCTATCCATTCATCATCCATCCAACCATCATCTGTCATCCATTCCATCCATCCATCCATCCTCCATCTTTATTGCATACTTTCATATCTTTTCATCTACAAAACAAGTCATTTATCTAACTCTACTGGTTTCTCAATGGCATGACCATATCAATCAATTGTTCTAGTTAATTGTTCTAGACCCAGGTAAAATACTAACACACTATCCCAACGTTTTTTTAAAAAAGTAAGAAGGATCTGTTTGCTTATAGTTCCATTTTTGATGGGACTCATTCTTAATATTTATTATCATGAATAAGTTCTTATTAATGAAGGTAGAGCTTATGTGATAGAATTCCAAGGGTCCTTGAGCACTGCCCTGTGGTCCTGTGTTCTTGCAGGCTCTTATGACTGATTCTTTTTTTTAAAAAAGTATATTTTTATTGAATTCAGAGAGGAGGGAAGAGGGAGAGAGAGACAGAAACATCAATGATGGGAGAGAATCGTCGATTGGCTGCCTACTGCACGCCCCTTACTGGGGATCAAACCTGCAATCCGGCATGTGCCCTGACTGGGAATCAAACCATGACCTCCTGGTTCATAGGTCGACGCTCAACCACTGAGCAACACAGGCCGGGTTCTCATGACTGATTCTTTCCCCCAGGCCTAGAGGGATAAGAAGCTTCTGTTGGCATTTGTTGGAACTAGTAAATGCAGCTCAAGGCAAAACCTGTTGGTCCATGGCTGTCTTTGCTAGATTAGATGCAGACCCTGCCTATTTCATAAAGGTTTGTAGCACTGATTTTTTTTTAAAAAAAGATTCTTTCCTTTTTCATTTATGGTTGGTGCCTCGGGCATCCATGATATGATAAGTGCTTAATAAATAAGTACAACAGTTATTATTACGGAGCCGACATCAGCGGATCTGTTCCCAGGAATGGAACCTCGAGGACCCTTTTCGATTATGGAGGCGGGTGTGTTTGTTTTAACACCGCATTCTCGGGGCTTTTTATTTCCATGCGCCCGCATCCCGTTATCCACACGCTTCAGGATTTATGGTTATCGCTCGGTCTGTTCTTCTGTCTCCTCCGCATCCCCAAGCTTCAAAATCTTTTTCTTCTACGTTGCCAGAGTTCAGATACTGACATGGAGTGCACAATAGATTTATGCCTCCGTCAGTCATCCAGGAAGTGTGCGCAAAGCTCCACGTGTGATGAGGCTCATCGTGTCTGTCTCCTTCTCCCTCAGAGAAAACGTTGACCGTTTTATTCTTTCCCACTTTGGGAAATAATATACAATGTGATGCGAGGCCTGCATAATCCAGGCTGTGTTCCCAGAACTGTTTTTATTTAGTGCTGCTGTGTTTGGGTGATGAACAGTCGATGCCTCAGCAATAGGGACTCTTCGAGTTACACTACATTCAGGCAAGATCGTGCACTTATACCTCTTTTGGTCCATGTTGGGGTGTTTGGGGCAAGAAGAGTCCTTTACCTCAAACTGTCATGCAATGTTATTGGGTAGAAAATATTTTTTAAAATAAATTTTATTAATTTTTTACAGAGAGGAAGGGAGAGGGATAAAGTTAGACATCGATGAGAGAGAAACACTGATCAGCTGCCTTCTGCACGCCCCCTACTGGGGATGTGCCCGCAACCAAGGTACATGCCCTTGACCAGAATTGAACCCGGGACCTTTCAGTCCGCAGGCCGATGCTCTCTCCACTGAGCCAAACCGGTTAGGGCTAGAAAATATTTTTTAAAAATATATATTTTTATTGATTTTAGAGAGGGAGAGGGAGAGAGAGAGAGAGAACCATCAATGATGAGAGAGAATCATGGATCGGCTGCCTCCTGCACACCCCGTACTGGAGATGGAGCCCGCAACCCGGGCTTGTGCCCTGACCGGCAATCGAACTGTGTCCTCCTGGTTCATAGATCGACACTCAGCTATTGAGCTGCACTGGTCGGGCAGTGTTAGGTATTATGATGATGATTAGTCTTACCCCACTCACTGTGCTACTCGAAAGAAATTCATGGCTCTGCATGGTCTTTCCCTTCCTTGTTGATTTTATTAACTTTATGGGCTTACCTGCAGAAAGCAGGGCCTGTAGGGCTTCTCTGCCGGAGGTATCTTCAGAGTTAAGTCTTGTCAGAATTATGATCTTCCAGGCCTAGCCAGTGTAGCTCAAATGGTTGAGCATTGTCCCATACACCAGGAGGTGGCAGGTTTGATTCTCACACGGGGAACATGCCTGGGTTGCAAGCTTGATCTCCAGTAGGCGGTGTGCAGGAGGCAGCCCGTGTATAATGATCTCTTATTGATGTTTCTCTCTCCCTCCCTCCCCCCCTCTCTCCCTCCATCCCTCCCTTCTTCCCCCTTCCTCTCTGTGAGATCAATAAAAACATATTAAAAAAAAAAGAATTATGAATGTCCAGCTTAGTACCAAGGACAGCCACACCCCTGCCCGGGCCCCCAACCATCTCGTGCCTGAGCTCACCTTGATGGAAACGCCCAGTGAAGCAGTTCTGCGGACAGATCCATAAAGCATACCCTGCTGGGCATTAAACCTACAAAGTCAGCGTCCAGCAGTGAGAACCCGTTTTCTATGATAAAGTAGTGATTACATTTTCTAATTTTTTGCTCAAAGTATTTTGTGATCTTTTGGGAGCATATCGCACAGCCCCCCGTGAGCCCCCTCAACGCCCCTGTTCATCACACCAAGCTTTAAGTAGAGCGAGGGAGTGTGGGAGTGATGTTGGCATACGTTTATCCTCCGGGGGGCTCAGCTATGGGATACCCGCACAGTTACCCTGCGTGCAGCCAGCTCAGGGTGGTGCGTGCTGTCGTCAGCACCACCTGTGAATTGCACAGCAGGCCTCTTACCCCCACCCAAGTCTCTGCTGAAAAATTGGGTCACTGTTCACATTCCAAGTGTGTTTTCCGTGTGTCTGCGGGCAAGGCTTTCCTGCTAAGAACGCAAGAGCTGCAGATCCTCTGCGGAGTCTTTGCAAGAATAGTGGACCCAGTCTAAGATGTTCCATAAAAGCAGTTTCCTAATCAGAGACCCCCTTTTTTTTTTAGCTCCTTTTTTTCCCTCCCCTTTCTGCTTGTTGGTTGGACTTGCCCACGGCTTCTGAGGCGAGCATCACTGGTTTGGGATTCACGACTCCAAGAGCGATCAGGTTTTCTAAAGAGCGAGAAGGCGCCGCCCTGGGAAACACATGCTCGGGGTCTGGACCTGACCTTCATGTTTTGCCGTCGGAGGCAGCTGTTCCCGGCTGCTGGGAAGATTTCTCTCACACCAGGACTTGGGGACCCAGGTTTCTTTTTCCTTTTTTAAAATATATTTTATTGATTTTTTTTTTTTTAGAGAGGAAGGGAGAGGGATAGAGAGTTAGAAACATCGATGAGAGAGAAACATGGATCAGCTGCCTCCTGCACACCCCCTGCAGGGGATGTGCCCGCAACCAAGGTACATGCCCTTGACCGGAATCGAACCTGGGACCTTTCAGTCCGCAGGCTGACGCTCTATCCACTGAGCCAAACCCAGGTTCCCAGGTTGCATTCTCAGTCAGGGCACCTGCCCAGGTTGTGGGTTCGATCCCCAGTAGGGGGCGTGCAGGAGGCAGCCGACCCATGCTTCCCTCTCATCATTGGTGTTTCTATCTCTCTCATCATTGGTGATTCCTCTCTGAAACCAAGACAAATAGATTAAAAAGTAAATAAAAAAACAGTGGTTATCTTCCTCCCTCCCGGTGCCCCGTGGGTATCAGGAACGGAGAGGAATGAATGTAGGAGCAGGATTAAGTGCTGGTCCACCAGCGTCTAGGTGTGAGGTCAGCTCAGGCCGCTGCCTGGACCCACGCGCTCACCCACTGGGTGTGATGGCCACGCCGTCCTCCTGGGATTCGGTGCCGACGTGCTGACTGCGTTTCTTCTTTCTCGAACCCTGCCCACCTGTCTCACACCTTCTCGGGGCTGACAGGCGGGGTAATGGATGGACCTGTGGGAGCTCTCTTCTGTAAACACGTTCGAGCTGGAGGGGGGCTCGGGTCCCCTTCTCCGCCGCCTGGCATGGGATCGAGGGGACGGTCCCAGTGCCCAGTGACGTCGCAAGGAGAAGAGATCGATTCTGTCATTAGGCCCCCCTCAGGCTCCGCGGCCTTTCACCGGCTCCTGGAGGCGTGAGTGCTCCCAAACCTCCTGGCAGGCCTTTTCCATTAGACACACACTCCCAGGTTTTGATTTTTTTCTTTCTCCCAAAGTCATTAAAAAAAAAAAAATTACCTGCATTGAACCACACTTACCATCCGTGGGCTGAGCGCAGGCTAGCGATTTATGGTGTCCACCCGTGCGGAGCGGGCTTTGGATCGATTTGGCGGGCGACACACTGGGCGGACGCCCCGACGGGTGGGGGTCAATGTCACAATGACGCTTCTGGTGCCCCTGATGGAGGTCTGAGGGTCTGGCGTTCAGCCGCAGACTGTGAAATCGCGAAAGGGGGGGACTCCGGTCAGGACGATGAGGGGCGTTTCTCTTCAGGAAGAAAGGAAAGCTGGCTGTGGAGAGGCGACAGCATGTGCCACACAAATCATTCTTTTTATAAAAAATCCTCACCCGATGATGTTCAGAGAGAGTGGAAGGAGGGGGAGAGACAGCGAAAGAAACATCGATGTGAGAGAGACACACCTCGACAGGATGTCTCCTGCACGCGCCCTGACCGGGGCTGGGGGTCCAGCCTGCAACTGAGGTACATGTGCCCTTGGCCGGAATCGAACCTGGGAGCCTTCCGTCCGCCAGCTGATGCTCTAGCCACTGAGCCACACCGGCCAGGGCGAGTTTTTGTTGAGACTCTGGATTCTTCTGTCTACACGGCCTGATTCGCTGTTACAACTCAGTCTTACTTTCTCTTTTCCGTAGTTTACGAATTCGTTGGTTGATAGAATGCGAGGGGAAAGAAGGCATAAACTGGTGTGTGTGTGTGTGTGTGTGTGTGTGTGTGTGTTTTAATTACAAAATTTTTTAAAATATATTTTTATTGATTTTTTTTTTACAGAGAGGAAGGGAGAGGGATAGAGAGTTAGAAACATCAATGAGAGAGAAACATCGATCAGCTGCCTCCTGCTCACTCCCCACTGGGGATGTGCCCGCAACCAAAGTATATGCCGAAATCGAACCCAGGACCCTTCAGTCCGCAGGCCGACGCTCTGTCCACTGAGCCAAACCGGTTAGGGTGTGTATGTGTCTTTTGCATGAAGTTCTCTGACCCCCTGCACCCACACTTTCAGGGGATGCTCCCTATAAAAATGCAGTCCCCAGGCCTCACCTAGACCCACAGCCCCGGGAATTCTGGCGGGGGGTGTGTGTGTGGGATCTGCAGGTGGGCGTGCAGGTGAGCTTTTAAAAACACGTCTCGTGGTGCCCGAGAGGCCAGGGCCCGATGCTGTGCGTCAGGGACGAGAGCGGCTTTATTATGGAAGTGGAAACTCAGCGGAGGAGGCTAAGTGGCTGGGAAAGGTCACCGAACCAGTTAATGGGTGGCCGGCCGTGACCCCCCCAAGCCCTAGGAGCTGAATGAGACAATGATGAGAACCCATGAGCCTCTCTGACGGTCTAGGTCAAGTGCCTGCTTGTTTGTAACTCGTAAAACGCAGCAACGCCCACTTCGTCAAATGCGATGCTGCTGTTCTCCGTCAAAAGTTCCCTGAATGGGATGGAAAATCCGATGCGATTTCCAGAGACTTAGGAGTCAGGGTCTGGGAGACCTGAGCCCCAGCCTGGCCCTTAGCTCACCTTAACCCTCTGACGAAGGGACTGCAGCTCCATTTGCATGCGGAAAGCCACGGTAACCGCGTCCCCTCCCCGCCCAGGACATGTGGGGGCCATGGCTTTGAATGGAAGCTTTACCAATATCATTTTCTCCTGTGTCCTGGGGAGTTCTGCAGGTGTTTAAGCCACAAGTAAGATAAATCCTTGCCCGGCTGGTGTGGCTCAGTGGTTGAGCGTCAACTAAGAACCAGGAGGTCACAGTTTGATTCCAGTCAAGGGCACGTGCCCGGGTTGCAGGCTCAATCCCCAGAGTGGGGTGTGCGGGAGGCAGCGGTCTATGATTCTCTCTCATCATTGATGTTTCTATCTCTCTCTCCCTCTCTGAAATCAATAAAAAAAATATATGTATAAAGATCACATCTGTATCTCATCCCACGATGAAGAGCCCTTAGGGGTAGGAAGGCTCCAGAAGAGATGCTGATTTTTGATGTTATTTTAAAAGTAAGTTCCTTCCCTTTTAACACTAGGGGTCACTCTGGGACCACATATGGGCCTCGAGCACCCTGGGGCCACTCATGAGTATAAAGGGCCGGGCCAGGTGCCAAGTTTGTACCTGTTAAAGTTTCCCTCTTCCCTGCAGGGCTGCCTGTGGATGCCCTGACGTGTAGATATTCACCCCCAGCCCCACCGTTTCCCAGCCCAGCGGCCTCCTTTCGGGCACGGGCATCAGCGACACTCACCTCCCTGCCCTCCGGACTGCCAGGTCCATTTTCCAGGAGGAGGAAAACACCCGTTTCTTCCGTATCCAATGGTGATACCTTGGTTTATGTTTTTTAAAAAATATATTTTTATTGCTTTCAGAGAGGAAGGGAGAGGAAGAGAGAGAGAAAATCCACGATGAGAGAGAATCATGGATCGGCTGCCTCCTGCATGCCCCCTACTGGCGATCGAGCCCGCAACCCAGGCATGTGTCCTGACCAGGCATTGAACTGTGACCTCCCGGTTCATAGGTCGGCACTCAACCAGAGCCACACGGTTTATATTTCTTTTTTTTTTAAAAAAAATATTTTTATTGGTTCAGAGAGGCAGGGAGAGGGAGAGAGATAGATACATCAATGATGAGAAAGAATCATTGATCGGCTGCCTCCTCACGCCCCCTGCTGGGGAGTGAGCCCGAGACCCAGGCACGTGCCCTTGACTGGAATCGAACCCGGGACCCTTCAGTGTGCAGGCCGATGCTCTATCCACTGAGCCACACCAGCTAGGGCTATATTTCTTTATGAGAAGGAGGCAGACGCAGTAGCACAACCTTACTTGTGGGCCTGCAAAGAGCAATGGGCAGACCAGATCGTGTGGGAACAATGTCTAAAATTTTCAGAGTTCCTCTTTCTTTCTTTCTTTCTTTCTTTCTTTCTTTCTTTCTTTCTTTCTTTCTTTCTTTCTTTCTTTCTTTCTTTCTTTCTTTCTTTCTTTCCTCCCTCCCTCCTCCTTCCCTCCCTCCCACCCTCTCCTTCCTTCCTTCCTTCCTTCCTTCCTTCCTTCCTTCCTTCCTTCCTTCCTTCCTTCCTTCCTTCCCTCTCTCTCTCTCTCTCTCTCTCTCTCTCTCTCTCTCTCTCTCTCTTTCTTTCTTTCTTTCTTTCTTTCTTCTCTTATTTATTTTTTTGAGAAACCTTAGACTAGTTTGTATCCAGCGTAAGGAATAGTATTACTTGCTTCTGATGTGAGTGACCTTGGCCGTCCCAACCTCCACATGGCTTATCAGATAGAAATTAAGATCCTAACATCAGCGTCCTGAGAAAATTCCCTTTTCCTGGGACGGGCGCCTTTCGGCGTTAACGGCCGTCATTCCTGGTCGGGGTTCCCGAGGCTTCGGGCATCCGTGCGTGCAGACATTTCCCCCATCGCCACGGGCAGACACTTGCACATCCTTTGACAAATGGCTCCTCTTCGCGGCGTTTTGTCTGCAGCAGATGGGACACGGGAGGGGCCTTTGCAGTGGCCTCATTCAGGGAGAGGGGGTTCTCAGGGGCGCGGGCAGCACAGGCCTGAAAACCAAACTTAATGAGAAATGAGGGGTGAGGCGAGGCTTGTCCCTCTACGGACGCTTCCGGCGGGGGAGACGGGGAATCTGCGGAGAGGCAGGTAATGCTAGGGGACCCCAGGCTTTCCTGTCTGGGGGGCAGGCTCAGCTCCGTTCCTTGTTACAGGTGCCTTCACCTTGGCACCTGAGGTGAGGCGGGGCGGGGTCCCTGTCCCTCCGCGAAGCCCCCTGCACATGGCACAGATGGAGAGCTGATGCGGAGAAGGTCAGCCGGTCCTGTCCTGCTCCTGGGTCTGCTGCCTCACGCCCCCGAGTGGCCACCTTTATTTTTTTTTAAATATATTTTTATTGCCCTAACCGGTTTGGCTCAGTGGATAGAGCATCGGCCTGTGGACTCAACGGTCCCAGGTTCGATTCCGATCAAGGGAATGTTTCTCTGTCATCGATGTTTCTAACTCTCTATCCCTCTCTCTTCCTCTCTGTGAAAAAAAATCAATAAAATATATTTTGAAAATATATTTATATTTATTGATTTCAGAGAGGAAGGGAGAGGGAGAGATAGAAACATCCATGATGAGAGAGAATCATGGGTCGGCTGCCTCCCGCACGCCCCCTACTGGGGATGGAGCCCACAACCTGGACATGGGCCCTTGACCGGAATCGTACCTGGGAGTCTTCAGTCCGCAGACCGATGCTCTCCCCACTGAGCAACACTAGCCAGGACCGGGGGGCCACCTTTAGAAGGACCTTCACCCTGAGTAGGCCAGACCTGCCCTCCGTGGGCGCCACCACAGCCACACAGGAGCCCTGACTCCTCCGTGTCATCCCGCGGTCGGATGGGACTTGCGGCATGCAGTTTGCTTAGACTTAGAACCCTCGGGGCGGTTGAGAGCATTTTTCTCCCTAAAGAGACAACAGACCTGTAACTCTGTGGTCACTCATCTCGGCACCTGACCCGCCCGTCAGCCATTGATTTCCCATCCGAGGTGCTGAATGGAGCCGATCGATTTCACAGCCAGTGGGACGCGGACATCCCATAATCTCTGCCATCAGTGGTTGCCTCTGAGCGCGTCCCAGCGGCTTGTGGATCTGAGGAGTGACAGGAGGTGTGGGGAGGTCGCCGTGGGGACGTGCCAGCTGGATTGGGGTGGCGGGGAGGGAGGGGGGAAGCCTTCTCGTGTCCATACCCTCCTAATGCCTTTACAAATGTGCACTCTTGCATCCTCCCTGCCCCCTTGGATGTAAAGGAAAAGCCTTAATTCATCTCCCGTTTTCTAGCAGCCGGCAAATACACCGTGTAGGGAGGAACTGTTTAGAAAGCAGGTTTTTACTTAATCAGCGGCGATCGATCGAATGGATTAGCCATGAACCCTTCCCCACAGAGTCTGTGGGCAGCGCTTGCTGTTGGTAAAGGGAGTTCACGTTGGTTGGACTGTTGACGGGCAGCCTGTGGTCTGCTCCCGGCTCTTGCAAGGGGCAGGACCGGGGCCAGGGGTGGGGGGCGGGCCCCTGTGGACACCGCTGTCCGGGGCCGGACTGCGCCTGAGCCAGCCATGGCCTCCAGCAGGTGGCAGTATCTCTGTCCATCAGGGCCACGCACTAGGCACTCCAGACGCATCTGGAAACCTCGCATCTGTTTTCTATTTCACGTTAAAAGAGTAATTCATGTGGCCACGAGCTCTCCTCAGGCTGGCTTTGTGGCTTTGCATAACCGGCCAGCGTTTGGAGCCGCCTGCGTATCGGAATGGGCGCTGTGTGCTGTGCAAGGCTCATTACCACCTTCATGCCTCTCTGGTCCCCAGAACGACGGCGGGAAACGGGGTGCCTCTGAAGAGAGTGGAGGGCCACCCCATCACCCAGGGGCGGCCCAGGGCAGCTGCCGTGGGTGTGCCTGGGTGAGGGAGGGAAGGCACGGGGACAGGACGCCTGCCATTTGCAGCCCTGCTGCTGCGCCTCTCTCTGGGATTAATGTACTGAATTACCGAAAGGACCAAATAGCAATGCAAGCTCCGATAGCAATGCAGCGTCCTCCCCGTGGCCTGGCTTCAGTGAGACCGAGTGAGGGCTTCTGGGAGGTGGATGCATTGGTGGAGGTTAGGGTGCCTTTATGCCCTCAATACTGTCCTCTGGGGAATGAACTAACTCATCGCTTTTGCAGATGCTTCAGGGCTCGGTGATCTCTTGCGCCCTCTGGTGGATCCCCTGTGCACTGTCCTTGGACGTCTAACCTAGTGGTCCCCTGAGCTTTCATTGAGTTACAATCCTCAGTCCACGGGTGTGTTGGTCTAACAGACCCCGGTGTGAGTGCATTTCCTTCCTTCCTTCCTTCCTTCATTCATTCATTCACTCATTCATTCATTCATTCACTCATTTATATTGATTTTCAGAGATGAAGGGAGAGGGGAGAGAGAGAAATATCAATGGTGAGAGAGTCATTCATTCATTCATTCATTCATATTGATTTCAGAGATGAAGGGAGAGGGGAGAGAGAGAGAAACATCAATGGTGAGAGAGTCATCGATTGGCTGCCTCCTGCACGCCCACCAAGGGAGATTGAGCCTGCAACCTGGACATGTACCCTTAATCGGAATCGAAATCCGGGACCCTTCAGTCCACAGGCTGACGCTCTAGCCACTGAGCCAAACTGGCTAGGGCTGTGCGTGCATTTTATAAGGTTTCCCCAGGCGATTCTAATATGTAGCCAGGACAAGAACTGACAAAGCATCGTCGTGGTCGCTGGTACACTTTATCTGTTTGGTTTTGAGATGTGTGTTAGTTACGGGCTTATTTTTATTTCACTCACCACGGACTTGGGTAGTTCTCCTCTGAAAGTGTCTGTTCCTCTGGGAGGACCTTGTAGGTTGCCTGGCCTGACGGCCATTCCCAGGCCTTGATCCCTACGAGTACAGAGACTGGAGACATGAAGTAAGCTGGTGACTTCTCAGCCTCTCCTAATGCAGCAGGTGGCCATGTGACACAGAGCTAGTCAATATAATGCAAGAAAGGGTCCTCTGTAGGGTGTTTCTGGGAAAGCCTTTTTTTTTTCTATCAAGAGAGACAGTGCATGTCGATGTGGCTGGAACTCACGCAGCTGTCTTGCAACCATGAGGGCAAGGCTGGGAGGAAAGGAGAGACCTGGGTTCAAACGCATCCACCTCAGGAGTGACTTGCTTCTAGACTTTTTTTTTTTCGGGGGACGAGCGAGTCCCTGTGAGTGTAAGCCACCGATAGGTTATCTGTTACTTGTCACCGTGTCGTTCATAACGATTACACTCTTGCATACAACCTCATGGTGAGACGCTGACTTGGAAAGAGCTGAGAAAAACGATACATTTAAAAAAATATAATTTTATTGATTTCAGGGAGGAAGAGAGAGATAGGTAGAAACATCAATGATGAGAGAATCATGGATTGGCTGCCTCCTCACACCCCCTACTGGGAATCGAGCCCACAACCTGGGCATGTGCCCTTGACCGGAATCGAACCTGGGACCCTTCAGTCCACAGCCCGATGTTCTACCCACTGAGCAACACCAGCCAGGGCAACAATACATTTCCTTAGAATGCCCACCAGGGGCCAGGCACTGGGCTCTCATAGGCATTATTTCAAGCGGCACCACAGACACAGGTGTGGCCACAAC